>PVKH010015562.1:0-16047 GCA_004027955.1 Chaetophractus vellerosus
ACTCAGTAGGTTCTCAGTAAATTTACTGTATTTTTACCATTATTTTATAACATTCATCACTTGAAAACAAAATATATTGTTCCTATTTTGCAATGCTCTATTCCAGTCACTTTCCTCACTATTTTTATGTAGTCCATCCTTTACAATTCATAGAATTTTGGCATACCACCATGAACAAATGGATTTTAACATAAAATTATTTCACACAATGTCTTATATAAACTATGTTATGCACTGATATAAATAGGTCAAATAAAGGGAAAACATAAAAAGTCTAGTGTTTTAATATTCCCCAAAGTTTGTATTAAATTGATTTAATAACAGCATAATTGCTTGCTAGAATATATTTTAAGAAGACAGGTTTGTATGAATTTAATGAAAACATAAGCAATTCCTGAACTGCCTTTAAAAAATTTTGGTCTGAAAAATAAAATCTGTTCATCATTGTTGTCAACACAAACTAACAATATATTTCCTAAAACATAGAAACATACATAAATGAAAGAAAGGCAAGCACAGTTCAGAAAAAAGACCAGAAAATGTAGAGTGGCTGTAAATAAAACAGAAGACACAATACATGTACAAGATGAAAGTTTAGTTTAACAAGTGTATTGTTAGGAAATAGTTAATTGCAAACCAAACTAAGAATTGTAATAAATATGGATGCTAGACAACATAGACTTCAGAGGAAAAATAAACCTTAACACAATAATTTATATGAATATTATCAGAAGTTAAACATTTTATATGAATTTAGGATGTAGAGTTAAATAATGCATTGTTCAATTATTTGAATAAATTAATAAATAGTGATTGAACTTGTGAGAATTCATTACAATTTTAATTCTAAAAGAGAGGTTTAACTTTAATATTTCAAAATTATTTAAGAAAATGAACAAATATAATTCTACAAAGAAAACATTAATATAAATTAAAAAAATACAAATCACTTGAAGGGGGAAATATATCTAAGAATCACTGCTTAAGTTTAAATAAATATAATCAAATATTGGAAAATATAGAAAATATACTTGCTTAAATCTACTCTGAAGAGTAACAAAAATAAAAACTATAATTCCAGACTCTATAGAGGCATTTTAAAAAGGAAATAATAGTTAATGTTTTAAATATACAGGGTTTCTATTTGTAATAATGGAAATGTTTTGGTAATGGATGGTAGTGATGATACTACCACAGTGTGAATGCAATTAGCAGTTAAATATATATCTGAATGTGATTTAAAGGAAGATATGGTAAATTTTTTTTTTAATTCTTGGAATTAGACTACATAGTTGACCATGGACTTTAGTTAATAGTACAATTATAAATATATGCTATCATCAATTGTAACCTATGTTGCACAACAATGCAAGGTGTTGGTTGTTAAGGTTTTGTGATAGGAATCCTGAATTTTATGTATAATTATTTTGTAAACCCAAAGCTTCCCTACTAAAGAAAAAAATAATTCAAAAATAAATAAATAAATAAATAAGAAACTATTACCAATCTACTTGACTAAAACTTATTATATGCTAAAAATTTTAAATTCATTATCAATTCTCAGCATCACAACTTTTCTCTAATAAATTTTTTGAAAAACATGAGCTAAAAATTTCACTAAATTTATATATATATATGTATATGTATGTATTTCTTTTTAAAGAACATAAGTTTGCAGAAACCAAGGAAAAGGAAATTTATTTATTTAATTTTTTTAAAGATTTATTTTTTATTTATTACATACCCCCCCTTTCTGCTTGCTCTTGCTGTGTGTCCATTCTTCTGTGTCTTTCTATGTCTGCTTCTTGTCTCCCCCGTCTTTGCAGCGACGTGCCGAGTGGGCCCTCCATGGCGGCGGCTCGCTCCGTTCGAGGGTGGCTCCATTCTGTTTTCACGGGCGGCTCTGCTCCATGTTTTGCGGGCAGCAGTCCTCCATGTTTTTTGCAGGCTGCTCAGCTTCCACGGAGTTTCGCAGGCGGCAGCTCCGCTTTTCATGGGTGACTTTGCCATGCCTGTGAGGGCTTCCGCCCTGCCCCTGGTGGCTTTTATTGCCTTGCCCATGGTGGCTCTGCCCTGCCCACAGTGGCTTGCCTTTCTCAAGACCGTCTGCCCACTCGGAGAGGTCCCCTGGAACTGAACCCAGGGCCTCCCATGTGGTACCCCAGCGAGCTCTTTATCCACTGAGCTATCTAGCCAGGCCCGAGGAAATTTATTTTTAATCATGCTGAAATTAAACAAAAAAATGTAGTAATTACTGAAGCCTGTTGATGCATCACAGAATGGTAGGGCTTTAAATAGCAGCTACACAAAATGAGCTATAACTGCATGCAGATACTTATCTTGATGAATTTTAAAACACTAAAGGTCCTAAAGCATTGCAAGATGAGGTTTTTCATTTTCCTCATGTACCAAGAAAATATTCATATCCCAAGTTTAAAAGCATAAGGAAGGACCACAGGTTATAGCAATGAGTAGAAAACAATAGCTCCATAATAGAAATATAAAAATTTATATTTATATATATGCAATATATGCATACATATAAATAAGGTTAGTCTAGTGGTACATAAGCAAAACTCTCAAAAAATGATTAGGTTATGTCTGTTTTCCTTGTTAATTTAAAATGTTTTCCAGATATTCTTCAATGTTTATATGTACTTTTTTTTTTAAAGATTTATTTTTTTTTATTATTTATTACATATCCCCCCCCTTTCTGCTTGCTCTTGCTGTGTGTCCATTCTTCTGTGTTTTTCTATGTCTGCTTCTTGTCTCCCCCCCTCCCCGCGGCAACGCGCCGAGTCGGCCCTCCACGGTGGTGGCTCGTTCCGTTCGAGGGTGGCTCCATTCCGTTCCCACGGGCGGCTCCGCTCCATGTTTTGCGGGCAGCAGTCCTCCATGTTTTTTGCGGGCTGCTCGGCTTCCGCAGATCGCAGGAGGCAGCTCCGCTTTACACGGGTGACTTTGCCATGCCCGTGGGGGCTCCGCCCTGCCCATGGTGGCTTTTTGCCTTGCCCACGGCGGCTCTGCCCCGCCCATGGTGGCTTGCCTTTCTCAAGGCCGTCTGCCCGCTCGGAGAGGTCCCCGGGAACCGAACCCGGGGCCTCCCATGTGGTACACCGGCGAGCTCTTTATCCACTGAGCCATCTAGCCGGGCCCTATATGTACTTTTAAAAATAATTTTATTCCATCACAATATTTTGCTTTGCTCTAAAACCAAATATTGAAGTTCTCATTTTCCTTTTTTAGCTCTTTCTTTATAAATAAAATTAGTCAAAAATATTTATAAAACACCGGTGAACATTTCCAGTTGAGGAAACTAGAATTAACTTTCAGCGACTTAATAAGGTATATCCCAGCTAAATCCCTGGCACATCTAGAACCTAAAACCTGGATTTTCTAAACCAAAAACACACTCTTTTGCCAAGATATATTTCTTCTATGCAGAATAAAAGTGATGATTTCTAAAAGATCTCTCCATAATAAAATTCTCTGAATTTCGAATATGCATGGGGATTTCTATGATACAATTTCAAGGAAAGAATTTTCTTTTTATTACATATTTACTTGTCCTTCATATCATGCATATTGAGATCACAGGAAAAGACATATTTCAGGGCCTTACAATTACTATGTAGATTCCTAAAAATATATTCTTGGAAATGTTCTAGATTAGCCTGGCCTATTGGACCAAGGCTCAACATAAATGCAAACTAGTTAAAGAATGCTACTCTCTTTGGAGAGGGGAAATAAATACCCAAATAGCAAAGAAAGAAGAAATACACTTAAATGTTCAGCATCACTGTCATTCCAATTGCTTTGATCCCTCTCTCTTCTCCATGATTCTAAGGAGAACATTTTTTCACCTCTTTGTTCCAAAGACTATAAATGAATGGATTCAGCATGGGGATCACCATAGTGTAAAACACAGAGGCCACTTGATCTTTTCCCAAGGAGTAGGAATTCTTTGGTTTTACATAGGTAAAAATTGTAGTGCCATAAAAAGTGTTGACTCCCAGGAGGTGGGGGGCACAAGTAGAGAAGGCTTTGTGCTTTCTTGAGGTAGAATTAATTTTCAGGATAGAATCAACCCATAGAACACAGAGATTGTGGTAAGAGACACAAATACATTTAAACTAGTGAGAATGAATATCATGATTTCAGTGTCATGAGTGTCAGTGCAGGAAAGGGTTAAAATTGGGGTTAAGTCACAGAAAAAGTGATAGATAATGTTGGATTTGCAGAAATGCAAACTGTTCATGCAAAGAAAGTTGGCTAAGGATTCAGTAAAGCCAATCATGTAAGACACAGTGATGAGGGAGCAGCAGAGTCTCATGGACATAATAACTGGGCAGTGAAGAGGGTTGCAGATAGGTACATACCTGTCATAGGTCATTGAAGAAATGAAGAAAAATTCAGTGGCAGTCAAGAAGGAAAAAGGCATCTGGGTGGAGCAGCCTAAGAATAAATATACTTGTTGGAAGTCAATAAATTCTCTAAATTTAGGTGTGAAGACCATTGAGCAACTGAGGTCAAAGGATGACAGGTGACTCAGGAAAAAATACATGGGTGTGTGAAGCTGGAGATCCAGCAAATTATCAGTATCATCTCTGCATTGACCAGCAGACAATATATATATTGTCTTCAGATATATCAGGAGAAATAATATAAAGAGGACCTTCCCTATCTCTTCAGAGTCTGTCCATCCCATAAGGATGAAGTCAGGTGCATTTGTTTTTTTCTTACTTTCCATAGCATTCAATTTTTGTAAACTGCTGATAAATTAAAACTGACACCTAGAAGGAATGACTTCCAAACCATTTTTTATATAGGAATGATCTGCCCTTCTTTAAAATATCAGCTTAATGATTCTGGAAATTCATAATAAAAAGTAGACTGCAAAATATGAAAGAAAATATCTTAGTTTGACTATAAATTGGGGAAAAATCAATATTTGGATTATATAATAAAAACTCATATGCATGGCATAATTCAAATTAAAATTACACTGTTATACTTTCTTTCATTAACTCATTTATCCAGATGAATATATTATTCCATAGGTATTACTAATGAGCACTTTTCTTTTTATATGTGAAAAAGGCACAGAAAGATAAATGACTTATCCAAGTCAGGACCATTAAGTATTTTTTTAATCTTATTTTGAGCAACTTTATTGTTACATCTTTGCAATAATAGATGAAGCAAAACTACCTCCTAATTCTCTAACATCTCAATTAAAAAAGGCAATATTCAAAGATAAGAGTGAAATTGAAAAGAAAAAAAAAAAACCCAAAAAGCCTAAGGCTTTGGAGACAAAAATGGCTACAATCTATGAATAGAAAAGTTGCAAATGATTTTAGTTTAGCCTTGCAAATAGTTATCTTCTTCACCAGTAACAATAAATCACAGAATTCAGAACTGGAGGGTTCTTTAAAGACCTTCAAGTTCACTGAGGTCATTATAAAAGAAAAGGAAGTTCAAGCTCTGCAAAGGCAAGGCCTTGGCTCTGTGGCCATCATGGATTAGTGGCTGAGCAGGTCAGAGGTGAAAGGACACAGTGGCAGTGGTGGGCAAGATGGGGGACTTTGGGACAGGGCCCCAGGCATGTTGTGAGCTGCAGTAACTTTCTGGTGCCAGTTACAGAGGGATCTCTTTTTGTGATTCTTCTAAGATTGATTGAGCCCAGAAACCATACTCAAACACTGTATTCTTACTTAAATTTAATTTCAGACAAAAAATGCTATTTATGAAATAAACAATGATAGAGCTTTAATGCTGCATTAATAGCTCTCATAATCCAATATTATTTAATACAAACCAGAAATTTAAACCTTGGATGTATCAAAATTATACAGCACACATACTATTAATTTTCAGATATATATTTTTGACGTTTTATTTAATCCAATTTCTTCTGAAATAGATATTTTCAATATATGTAAATTACATGATGGCTGTGATTCCATGAATTCTACATTTCCTTTTCTACAAATCCTTGCATTGTTTAGTTAAGGCCTATATGGTATTTATATGTATATGCATTCTCTTCTAACAATATTCCCATTTATTGAGATAAAACCCTCTAACTTTGAGATTAATACTTACCATTATTTAAAGTAGGTGGAAAACTTCTTCCAGTGTTATTTCTCCAAAATTTTGTCAACCTCAAGTTTTTCTCTCAAATAAAAATGTAAACCATTTAAGGAACCTGAAATTTTTGCAATATAAAATTTGTTTCCTTTAAAGATAGCTTGTGATTAATTTTTTACATGTATTTTTATTTTTTGAGGTAAAATCAATAACCTAAAACTTTTTTCAGATCCTGGTCAAATAGGAAGTTCACCTGGAAATTATGTCATTCCAGTATACCAGTGAGCTATTGTGAACATGAGCATAGCAGAATATCCCTTGCCTTTTACCCTGATAATGCCATGGCACCTCTTATTTTGAGGATACCTGAGAATGCAACATTTAGTCATCTCTGGTACCAATTCACAAGGAAAATTTCTTGGCATGATCCCAAGGATAAAAGTTCAAAGACTAATGCATCAATGTTAACTTTGTAACAGATAATTACCTTCCCCTTAGAAGGCACATCATTTTGAGCAACAGTTTTTACAATTCTTTTGTTATGCTCTAATTTATGAGTGGATAAATGAGTATTTCTAGAAAATATTTAATTAATCTGTGGCTCCAAGGCCACCACTATGGATGTAATAACACATTTTTCACAATGAAATATTTTTTGTGTTTAACAGTCTGATACTATCATTGGAGTGAACATTGTTCATTACCCCAAAATTGTTTTACATCAAAATTCAAAGAATATGGAGTTTCTGTAGCTCCGTGGTTGAGCACCTGCTTTGCAAGAATGAGGTGCATGATTCAACTCCCAGTATCTTATAGAAAAAAAAAAAGAAATTAAAGGAAGAAAATGATAATAATTCATAACTGTTGTGATTCTTTAGATGTATTTTCTTTGGAATATTTTCCTTTGTGCATATACTTAAATGTATGCTAATGTGTTTAAATAATTTTATCAAATTGAATTTTCAGTAATATCCTGATTTTATTATAAAAAAAAATTATAATACACCTTTCTAGAGGACCCTTGCAAGTTCTCTGGGTTCCTTTGCCCAGCACAAAGAATTGAAATCCACACCAAGATAGCTTAAGCAAAGGAAAGAGATTCATTGGCTATTGGAGTCTAGAAGAGTAGTCTCAAACCTGCCTCTCTAAACAATGGGAGTAGCAGAATATCATAGGCTTGTGTCAAGAGAAGAGCTTGGGGGGGGGGAAGGAAATTGACAGGAGAGGGGTTTGCCAGTAGGTTCTTAACTGTGCATGCTCTATGCTTCCACATATTATAACATAGTTGGTCATACATCACATGTTCAAAAAATGACATCTAAATCCCACCCAGAGCTGGAGAATTTACTATTACACTAAGCTAAAGTTTAGCTAAATTCAACCTACTACCGAACTGAGACTGTACCAAGAATGAGAAAGTCCCATTCTATGGTTAACTAGATTCTGCAGCCAGCTACTGACCATTGCTAGAAGCTGTTCTCTACTTGGATTGGCTGTTTCCTAAGTGGGGCAATGTGAAATGCAGGAATTGAGACAGATGGGGATAGGGTCTTTCACTACTTCTTTTTTTTTAATCATTATATATCCCCCCCTTTCTGCTTGTTCTATTTTTTTAATTTTTTTTAAAATTTTTATACATTACTTTATTTAAAATAGATTCATTTCTCAGACATTCCTTTTTTGAACACTTGCAAATTTCACAACACATTGCTTGAGGCCAATTCTTATTAATATTTCTTTGATCTGTGGGAGTAAATTTATTTTGCATACAAAATTAAATCTGGGGCCCGGCTAGATAGCTCAGTGGATAAAGAACGCGCTGGGATACCACATGGGAGGCCCCAGGTTCAGTTCCCGGGGACCTCTCCTAGCGGGCAGACCGCCTTGAGAATGGCAAGCTGCCATGGGTGGGCCAGAGCCGCCGTGGGCAGGGCAAAAAGCTGCCATGGACAGGGCAAAGGCCGCCACGGGCAGGGCAGGTCGCCTGTGAGTGGAGCGCCACCAGCCACCCGCGAACTGAAGCAAGCGCCGGCCGTGAATGGAAGCAGGGGCCGCCCACAAGCGGGGAAAGCCACGCCTGCGCAGTGACCAAGTCTCGGCGCGTCGCCGCAGCGGGGGGGGGAAGGGGAGATATGTAATAAAATAAATAAATCTTAAAAAAAAAATTAAATCTGGAAATTCTATTTTATTAATATTCTACTTGTCCTTGTTGTGTTCATTTTTGTGTTTTTCTGTGTCTGCTTGTCTCCCCTCTGCCGTGGCAGCCACTCGCTGAGTCAGCTCACCGCACGGTGGCCTTGCCTGCTCATGGGTGGCTTGCCCTGCTCACGGGGGCTTGCCCTGCCCATGGCAGCTTTGCCCTGCCCACGGCAGCTTTTTGCCCTGCCCATGGTGGTTTTGCCCTACCCACAGCGGCTTGCCTTCTCAAGGTGGTCTGCCCCTCAAGGAGGCCCTGGGAACCAAACCCAGGGCCTCCCGTGTGATAAACTGGTGCCATAACAATTGAGCTACAGCCAGTCCCCCTTTCACTACTTCTTATGCAAGAATTATCTGTGGAAGACTTTGAAAAAGCCTTTTATACTGGGTCCCTTCTGTGTCTGTCCATCCCCTCCCCCCTTTACAGGATCATTTCACCAATCTTGGGAAAGGGCCTGAAGACCACTCTGGCTTCTTCCTGCTGAGAGGGGTCATCATTTGGAGCACTAATGAAATTCCTGATCAGTCTGTTAGAGGTTTTGTTGATTCATTTTCAACTTGGAAGTTTGCAGATATTGGTAGGCAACAGAGTCCACTGACCTGTAAGCATTTGGAAACAGGGAAGATAATCATTTTTAAGATTACTAGGGCAAAGACAAGGATAAGGATGACAGTAATAATGAGACAATAATGTCAGTAACCACCATTCCATGGGAGAACACTCTTAATCTGGCTCCACATGTCTGTAGTGGTGGCCTGATTTTTGTTTTGTAACCAAGAGGTGTGCTTTAGAATCTTATCCATATTTGTTTCTACTTGGTGGGTGGTAGTAATGTAGAAACAGCAAGATGTATTGGCTAGAGCATAGACTCCACCTTGTTCAGCCAGCAGGTAGTCTAGAGCTATGCAGTGGTATAGGATATCTTGACCAAGGAATCTAAGGACTGTTAGAGGAGTTTAAAATTTTGGTGAGTCGCTTGACCTAGGTCATTCATAGTGCTTATGTACCAGGCCACTGTAGCATTGTTAATGACCCTCTAGCCAGGCTGATTAAAGAAGTGAATAAAAGAGTAATTACTACAACTATTAACCTGATTCCAGTTTTATATATTTATACCGTGAGGTGAGCTGACTCAGCGGGTGGCTGCCACGGCAGGGGGGAGACAAGCAGACACAGAAAAACACAAAAATGAACACAACAAGAACAAGTAGAATATTAATAAAATAGAATTTCCAGATTTAATTTTGTATGCAAAATATATATATATTATTTATTTTTAAAAGATGCTTATATCACATAAAATGTTACATAAAAATATAAGTGATTCCCATATTCCCCACTCCCCAGACCTCCCATTTTTCCTCCACATTTACAACTTCTTTCATTAGTGTGGTACATTCATTGCAATTGATGAACACATTTTGGAGCATTGCTATTAAGCACGCATTATAGTCTACATTGTAGTTTACACTGTCTCCCACTCAATTCTATAGGTTATGGCAAGATATATAATGGCCTGTATCTGTCATTGCAATGTCACGCAGGTCAATTCCAAGTCCTGAATATGTCCCCATATTGCATATCATTTTCCCTCTCCCTGACTTCAGCACCTCCAGTGGCTACTGTCTCCACATCAGTGATATAATTTCTTCCTTGCTAGAATTGCAATGTTTTATTAGAATACCAGTAAGTCCACTCTAGTCCATATTTTATTCCCCAATCCTGAGGATTCTGAGATGGTGATGCCACACTCCACCTCTAATTGAAAAGGGGTTTCGATACCACATGGCTGATTGATGGGACTCACTTGCAGTTGTAGGCACTCTCTGTTCCTTGGTGTGGTGGTTGTCCAGCCTCACCTCCTTGTTAGTTGTCCTGGATAAGACCAATGAACTGCAGAGTAGGTATAGCAATACCACTGAGGCTCAGGTCCCAGCTGGCACATGGACAGCACAGAGAATAAAGTTTCTTGGACATACACCTATCAACTCCCACACCAACTCTAGGTTCAAATAAAATGGACAGAAGAGGGAAGTGTAGAAAAGTCACATCTGAGTCCAACTCTGTCACACTCAGGAGCACAAACTCAAAAGTGGGGCCCACTAGCAATGCACCAAACTCTGAAGCTATCTGCCATGACCATAGGACCTGGATGTCTCAGGAGCCCTCATGATCCCCATTGGTTTGGATAGTATCTATCTTGGCTGTCTATGAGATCCTGCTGAGAAGTGCATAAACATTACCTCTCTGAAGGCCTCCCAACTCACTTTGAAGACTCCTAGCCATATAAACTCACTTGCCTTTACCCTTTCCTCCTTTTATTCAAGGACTTTTTCCAGTTGTATCACCAGCTGGTGCTTGGTAGTAATCCCTTGGTGCAAGGGAGGCTCAGGCCCAGGAGTCATGCCCCTTGCTGGGTGGAAAGTTATGCATTTATATGTAGAGTTTGGCTTAGAGAGAGGCCACATTTGAGCAACAAGGAGGCTCTCAGAAGGTAACTCTTATGCACTCTGCAACAAACACTAGGCTAAGTTGCAATTCAAGAGCAAAAAGCTTATATGCATAGTCATCAATATCAAGGGGCCATCAATAGACCATCTTTCTTCACTAGTCATTGCCCCTGTACTTGGGGGATTGTTGCTGTTCCATTAGAGAATGTGGCAGAGTTCCCCAGGATGGGGATTCAACAATCCTTCAGCTGTTGTGTGAATCTCTACCCACTATGGCAATGCCCCATGAACATTTGAACATATTTGTATACCCTATATGTATGCCCAGGTTAACTCCCTCTCATGTATCCCTCATCACTGACACCTCACCCCATTGATCCTACCTTGCCATAATTGTAACCCTTCTAAGATCCAAAACTTCTTCAAAATTGAAGCCAAGAATATTGCCAAATTTGATTAATAGGAAAATGGGATAATAATGGTAGGTTTGAACATAAGAAATAAAATACATAATAATTTAGAGAAACTAAAACTAAAATAAAGTAAAAAATATTGGGGTATTAAAATTTGAAAAATATTACCAAAAATTTTAAATAAATAAATTTTGACATGTTACCTTTCATCAGTGTAATATCAGTTGTCTTCTATGTACAGTGGCATTTTCTTCCATTTCTTCCAGAGTGCCTTACTTTTAATTTTTTTATATTGTCTTCAAAGAAGTTTTAGGTCACTGTAAAGTTACATACAGATTATAGAGGACACCCATATATGCAACATCCTCCCCCTTTTCCCTCTTCCCTATTAATAATCTTCCTACATGTGGATGATACATTTGTTACAACTGATGTTTAAATATTGAAACAGCTATCAACCATGGTCAATGGTTTACACTATGGTTTAAATTTTAGACCATACACTTTTATACTTTTTTTGATGAAACTTAACATTGCCTGTTTCTATCATTGTAAGATCATACTGATCACTTCCATTGGCCCCTAAATAACCCCTCTTCAATCTATTGTATTCCTCCCTCCCCCTCCCTCAGGGCCCACTCTACCACCGGGTTTCACATTTTTTTTCTCCACTTGTTGAAAGAGGTGGAATTTCTGTCTTATTTTTGATACCTTCCTTATAATAGCAGAGATATGGACCCAAGTTTTACCCTAACCCCTTAATCAGTAGTTATCTTTGAGATAAAAGTTGCTCCATTTTTGCTTTGTATGGATTTGGAAGTCCAAATCTGAGATTAATTTCTTTAAGCCAAACCTTTATCATCTCTTGACCTTTTTCCATTTGTCAAGGGAAGGCTCCTCTCTATCCAGTGAAGGTGTCTGCAAACACCTGAATCTGTGTGGATGGTGACTTTCTTTCCTGCTATCAGTTCTAAGGCTCACATCAGAGCTATTAATTATACATTTTGTGCAGATATTTCAGCAGGAAGTGCTTCAACTTCTGTTTCATGTAGAGTAATGATAGTAATGATAGTGTCAATGAAACTTCTACAACCTGTAAAAAGTTCTAAGTCTGCATTAAGGAGAGGCATGGCCTTGAGTCCTTGTCAGTTGGAATAAACTTCATCAGTTAGGTGAACATAATCATGTTTAGGAGGTTATCTTTCAACTCTCTTGTTGGGGTCTGGAATGAAAGTGACTGGGTTTAATCTGTCAATTACTTTTAGTATAACATTAGGATTATCTAATAGTGCAGCTTAGTATTTTTCTCAAATTTCCCATAGTGAGCCAGTGTCCTCCCTTTTGTTCTAACAATGTTAAAACATAGAGCAGTTATAAATCACTGGAGGTTGTCCCAAAGTAAACTTTTCAGGTTTTTGTAATAAATCACAGGCAGCTGACACAGCCCATAAACAACTGGATACCCTTTAGCCACTGGATCCAACTGCTTGGATAAAGAGGCCACTGGCTGGGTATTGCCTCCAAATACTCAGTTCAGGACTCCTAGTGCAATTCCTTGGTGCTTATGCACAAACAAATAAAATTATTTCATAGAGTCAAGCAGTCACAATGCTAGAGCTGAGAGCAAGTTTTGCTTAAGGTTCTGAAAGCCAAGTGCAAACTCTGGTATCCAGACCAGGGGCTTCTTCTCATTTCCCTTGCAGGAGCTCTTAACCAATTTTGTTCCAAGGACCTTTTTGCCACTTTGGTAAAAACCATGGATCCCTTACTAAGTCCACATTATACTGTGTATTATTCAATATATATAGCACACCTTCACCAACATGTCCTCACAAAAATAATGTTATTTTGAATTTCAATTCAAGCTTACAGACCCCTGCTTAAGAAATCCTATCTTAAGGGCTTCAAATAGTGGCTTGGCTATAAGTAAAAAAAATTTGGTATCCATAGTCTTCAGCAACCAGCCATGTCAAGAAACCTCTGAATTCCTTTTAGTTTTTAGGCTTTGACACTCAGTATAATGATTCTTTTCTACTGAACAAGATGGCTTATTGCCCTTCTGATAGTCCAAGGCCAAAATATTTAACTTGGATTAGTGTGATCTGTACTTTCTTTTCCGACACTTTATGTCCTTTCTCAACTAGTCTCTTTAGCATTGTTACCATATGTTCATTTGTGGCTTCTTGAGTCTTATTGGTAATCAGTATGCATCTACATACTGAAGGAAGAGTCCTTCTCTGAAGTGTAACCCTTGTAGGTCCTCAGACAGGGCTTACCCAAAGAGTGTAAGGTTATTCTTAAACACTTGTGGCAACACAGTCTAAATATACTGTTGTTATACAACAGTATCAGGATACTCTCATTCAAAAACAGAAAACTTCTGAGATTCCTGCTCTAATGGGATGCAATGGAAGGCATCCTTTAAGTCTAGGACTGTGAACCATGTGTAAGTCTTAGTGATATTCTCCAGGATCATATAGGCATCGGGCACCACTAGGTGGATGGCCTCCACTACTTGGTTGATAGCTCTCAAATCTCGTAAAAATTTATATTCTTGGGTGCCAAGTTTAAGAACCTGCAGAATTGGAGTGTGAAAATCTGATTGGGAAGGTATGATTACTTCTCACTTGAGAAATGTCTTAATTAGGGATAAGATGCTAGCTTTATTCTCTCACCTGTACAGGCACTGCTTTAAGTGTGGTGGAGTGATGCTCAGGTTTGACATTCTGAGCTTTGACTGCCTGTCCCAGTAGGAGCCACTCATCCATACCTCAGCTGGCATTTGCTATTTTATTTCCTCAGGCATTCCAAACATTCTAGTGTTCTCATTTAGACAAAGCAAGGCAGCTTGGAGGGCACACATATGGACATTGAAGACCTGTATGTTCGCCTCATAAGGTGAAAATGACAATAAAACTTGTAATTTATTGAATAATTCTTGGCCAAGGAGAGAAATTGGACACTTGGGCACCTAAAATGACTTATGAATTAAGTTTCTTCAGCTTGGCATTGCAATGGTTGTAAGAATGGTTTAAGGCTTTTAGTCCCTGAAATGCCAATTATAGGTTCATTAGTTTCTTTGCTCAGATTTTGGTTTAAGACTGTGTAATTGTCTCTGGCCTCCACCAAGAAGTCAATTAACTTCTTAGCCACTTGAAAAGAGACACAAGGTTCAGTGTGGGTGATCAGAATGGTTTTCTGACTGGTGGAAGTTGCCCCTGGGCCTGGTAATTTTAAGTCACTGTCTTCATGCCCTGCAAGCTGAGGAAGTTGGGCTGCATATGGAATGAATTAAACCCTCCCTTCTCGGTGAGATTCAGGCAGTCCTGTTTTCAGTGTCCCTCTTCCTGACTGTAAGCACATGGTTTTCTTGGGGCCCCTGGTGGTCTTACCCTCCATTAAGCATTTCTGTTTTCTTTTATCACCTCAAGGTCTATAAGTTTCCAATGCTTCTGCTGAGTGCCTTTGCAATCAAGTGGTCCTAGTTCACATGTTTTTCCTGCTGCTTCTCCTGAACAGACTCTTGGTTATGAAAGATCTTGAAAGCAATCTCCACCAGTTCTGACATAGGCTTGCCCAATCTTCTCTCCAAATTTTGTAGTTTTTGCTTTTTATGTGGAGCACTCTGATTAATGAAGGACATGTTGATGGTATACCCCTGTTGCTTGTTCATTTCAATTGCAATTTGAGTTGGCCCTGGAAATTGCCTGATCAGCCAGCTAATACATTAGATAGTTTAAATTATTTTTGCTCAATGACCACTGGCCTTTTCTAATACCATCTATCTCTCTTCTGAAGTCAACATTACATTAAATAAAGACTGTATATCTACCCAGTTGGGATTAAGGGTGGAAAATAAGGAAGGAAACAATCTCTCCATTTTCTTAGGATATTCCCAATAACTTGGTACTGAATCCATCCAATTTCACATATTTTAAGTCAAGAGTAGGGTAGTGATACAAGTAGCTTCATAGTTGACTTTGATCATCATCAATGCCTGATGGCACCTATCTTAATGGAAATAGCCCAGCTGAGGGAGGTGTTCCCTGATGAAACTGTGCACCACTTTGGGTATGTGGGGAGTGTAGCAGTTTAATATTATTTATGAATTCCAAAATGAAGGATTATGATTGTAAACTATTCTCTTCCTCCAAGTGTGAAACCTTTTGATTTTATTAGATTCAGCTGAGATGTCTTTGATTAAATTATGTTAAGATTAGGGATTTGAGTCCCTGCCCCAATGGTGGGCTATATAAATGGACCCTCAATCAAGTAAACACTCATAAGAAGATACACAAGAAAAGAGAAAGATCTCCATAGACACCAGAGGAGAGAGCTTTGATCCTGAGACCCCAGGAAGAGATACAATCCCTATGCCAGAGAGTAGCAAAGAGAGAGTGTGTTAGTCAGCCAAAGCAGTGCTGATGCAAAGTACCAGAAATCTGGAGGTTTTTATTAAGGGTATTTATTTGGGGTAAAAGCTTACAGTTACAAGGAACTAAAGAGTCCAACTTAAGGTTACTTCTTTACCAAACTCTGTTGGCACGTGATGGCACATTATGGTGAGCCACATCTGTGAGGGTTCAACATTCCTCTTCCCTCTTAAGGCTCCACAGGTCCAGCTTCTTTTGATCTCATCTGCAGGCTGTAATAGGTCTTGTGTCTCTTCCCAGGGTTCATTTGTTTCTGGGCTGAGGTGTTCTGGTCTCTTCATAAGGTCAGCTATAAACTATCAGTCAAATGGTTCATCTCTCCTCAGGCCGCAGGTGCAAAGTCCTCTTCCATGTCTATGGAGCTCTCTCTCTTTTCTTGTGTATCTGCATCTTCTGTCTTCTTGATTGAGCATCAATTTATACAACCAAGGAGGCATGGACTCAACCCTGTATGCACTAAAGAT
>PVKH010015564.1:0-16048 GCA_004027955.1 Chaetophractus vellerosus
TGGATTAGGTAGAAAATCATGGGGAGAAAAATGCAGAGATGTGATGCTGCCACGTTCACAGAAGCCAATGGGAATTGTAACACCTGACTCTCTCAGCTAGTTTAATTTCAAGCCCAGTAATGCAGACTCTGTCTAGGGAATAACACAAAAAAATAAGTACTCCAGTCTAAGTAAAATGAGGCTTTTTAATTAACAAAGCAGAAAACGAGTGGATAAAAGGCGAAACAGGGAAGCCTGATTTTAAGCAAACATTTGCCACGGGTACCTGCACAGAGCAAGCACGGCCGCACAGCCCAGATGTTGGGTGGAGGGTAAACAAGGGGGAGATCCCAGCCCCGCAGGTAGGTGCCTGCTCAGGTGCCAGGGGAGCCATGTCAGGTCCAATGTCACTTAACATCCTCATTAATTATCTTGAAAGGAGAGGGATGGTAAACAGCAAGTTAATTAAATTCTCAGATGATGCTAATTTGGGAGGCTTTACAAAGACTGGCAAGGGCAGAGGCAATATAAATGGGACCTGGATGGGTTAGAAGTATGAGTGGAAAATAAAATTAAGCACTGGCTAAACAAACACCACTTTAAAAAAATCTTATGGAAGAGCCAAGATGTGTCCGGAAAGGAATGAATATAGAAAATAAGCTGCACTGAAATAAAAAGGTTTTAAACTTCTAAGGCATATTTAAACAGAGTAGGAGAAAAAGGGCTATTTAAGATTTTAATAAAATGTCTACATATACTTTGAAAAAACGTCTGGTAGGAACACCAACCTTTAACAACCGCCGCCGTTGGGAAGCACGACAGGAGAGAAATAGGCAATGAGGTGGGATCTGCCACTTTTTAACTTCATATTCTTCACGACTGATTAAACATTTTAAAAACCAGCAGACATTATGTTTCTTTTCTTTTTTTTTTTTAACTTTTTAGTTTGAAATCATTTTAGTGTTACAGCAGAGTTGCC
This sequence comes from Chaetophractus vellerosus, assembly GCA_004027955.1. Taxonomy (NCBI): domain Eukaryota; kingdom Metazoa; phylum Chordata; class Mammalia; order Cingulata; family Chlamyphoridae; genus Chaetophractus; species Chaetophractus vellerosus. Next base: position 959 of record PVKH010015564.1, read on the forward strand.
ATGTGCCCTTCATCCAGCTTCCCCTAATGGTTACATCTCGTGTCTTCACATCTAGTACATTTGTCAAAACTGGGAAATCAGCATTGGGGCAATATTATTACCCAACCACAGACTTTACTCAGATTTCACCAGTTTCTCCACTAATGCCTTTTTTCCTGTCCCAAGACCCAGTGCAGGATCCCACGCTGCAGTTAGGTGTCATGTCTCCTCAGTCTCCTTTAACCTGGGACAGTTCCTCGGTCTTTCCTCCTCTTTCGTCACCTTGCCACGTTTGGAGAGTGCTGGTCAGGTATGTGCAGAACATCCCTGGATTTGGGTTTGTCTGATGTTTTCCAATGGGAAGTCTGCGCAGACTGCAACAGTGGGGAGGTGCCCCCTCTCACTGCACTGTACCAGGGCCAGGCGACAGCCCTCCTGCCCCCGCGAATCGCTGGTGAAGTTAACCTTGACCGCTTGGTGAAGTAAATGCCAACAGAGGCAAAACCCTCACCATGGGAAGGCAGGGTCCCCAGCATTCACCTGGAAGACCTCACCGATACAACAAACAAAATGAAGCTGCTAGTGCAACATGACAACAAACAACTGCAAACAATAGGTGGGAAACCTGGCACAAAGACCTCAAATAACTTACTCATGTTAATACGGCGATTAAGTGGCAGAGGCAGGGTTCAAACTCAGGCCACCTGGCTCCAGAGACCACCCTGCAATCACTATTATCCAGCTTCCAATATTGCAGGGCAGCAAAATATACTTTGGAGAAAAGAGTGATTTGGGACATGATGTCAGAGCCAAACAGGCCAGAGACTTCTCTCTGGAGGACGTGTACCTGCTGTGGCATTCTGGTGCCACCACCGCCACAGCAACCAAGTAGGTCCAACCAAATCAAGATGCTTTGGGGATTTCAAACAGAACAGAGTCCTCCTTTATCTTTATAGAGGTGGCAAAGGACACAGAACACCTGAGATGGTCAAAGTACTTCATCAACACACATAGAAGATACTTAAAATCCACAGACCATCAAGTTCGCTGATATCTCAGCCTCTGTTTATCACAGATGCAAACCTGGAACCATCTTCATGGAAAACATTTACTTTTTTCCACTATTCTGGGGTTTCACTGTGGCAAACACAGTGGGAAAATAGAGAGTCCAGAAGGCCAGGACTGGAGTGAGTTGTCTGGCAGTGGGGAGATGCTGCCAAGACAGAAAGACCCCAAGAGCCTGGACAGAATGGAGGGATTTGAACTATGACGCTACCACCGCCATCATCACCCCAATCTAAACCTGCATCTGCCTAGATGCGGGCCTGCTGAATCGCCACTGTTACACAGCTGATATTTTGACCCCAAAGAGACAAAAGGAAACAAGCTTCGAGAAAAATAAGTAAGGCATCGGCAAAGTTTGGATAAGAACTGCCACCTGCCCCTAGAGAGCCTGCATTATCCAAAATTTCAGTACTGACCTTTACCATTACCTTTTGCCACAGAGAAAAGAATAAGGAAGAAGTGAGCCGAAGGCAACCAATGCCCCCTTCCTGGAAGTCCAATCCATGCTGTCTTCTCCAAATATGTCGCACGTATTTCTACTCCACTTAGCACTGCCTTGGATTGTTCTCCAATTGTTTCTACTGTAAAATTTTGCTTTTAAAATGACACTAATAACAAACTATGCCATACAAATTCTTCTAATGCCACAGAGATCCCATTACATGAAGGGCAGAAAGCAGATCTTCCATAAACAACCAGAACCACAGAACGTGAGAGACAGAAGGACACTGCTAGCCATCATCCCAATTTAAGAGGCCCTGGGTCAGTGTGACCTGCCTCTGCTCAAACACTTCACCCAAGCCTAGGAAAACAGAATGCCACCTCTCAAGACAAAAGTCTCAGTATGGTTTTTAAATCATATATAAGCACTTTAAAAAATGCAAAAAAAAAAAAAAAAACCAGCATTGTTGATAGCAGGTACTATTTGAGTGTTTACTATGCGCCGCACACAGTTCTAAGCCCTGTTCTATGGAAGAAAAAGAAACACATACAACACCAACCACCCTAGAGGTAACTGCTTACCATTTCAGTGTATTCTTTCTACACATTTCATGATTCGCCACATGCGGAAAAAATAAAATAGCATTGGAAAGGGGCACGCTTTCTGATTTTTGATGGCGTTCAGAACCTGAAAATTATGCACTGAAACATTATATGTGGCAAAAATCTCAAGTTATGAAACAGATGTTTGTAAGGACTTAGGGGGAAAAAAAGAAACAACAAATCTCTAGAAGTAAATATAACTTCAAGTATAAAACAAGAGACTAACTTCCTTTTCTTTCCCATTTTTTTTTTTCCTTTCAAATACTGTGAGTACTGCTGCCATTACTAAGGCTGAACTGGAAATCAGGAGGCATTAGAAATGAACGACCTTTGATTCTGTCTGTCCTGATATCTTTGAGAACAATCTGCTACAGGCAGACCTGATCACAGTATGGTAAGGTGTCTTTGTACTTAGAAATGTTGGCCCAAGGAATGCTGATCATGAATCAAAGTCAACCTGAAGGAAAATGTCTACAGTAGAATATATTATCTAATTGGACCTCTCCTGTCCAACATTTCTCACAAGATTATGAATGGAGACAGAAGTCATGTCCATCCACCCAACAAAAAGAGTCTGAAAGTCATACATAAGAATAAACAGGCAAAAAAAGAGAAATGAAAACTTAACTTTGAAAGATTAATGATGGAAAAGTATTATACTTTAATGCCAGGCAGCGCAAAGCTCAAGTAATTAAAACAGTTTTGTACCATCCCAAGTCAAGGCAAACTAATGAAATAAGAGAAAGTCTAGACAATCAGAACAGATCCAAATAAAAATTTAGAATGTGATATGGTGTGTCATTGCTTCCACAGAAAGAAAAGGATGGACAGATTGCTTAGTCAAGGGGCCATGACGAATAACTAGCTGAAAAAAAAACAAGTGTAGAAGGATCCTTGCTGTGCAACATATTCCTAAATAAACTCCAAATGGATTATGGAGTTAAGTGTCCAACCATGGAACCATTAAAAGAACTATAAGAGAACATTCGTGAACATGATCCTGGACTGGAGAAGGCATTGCTAAGTTTAACAGAGGGGAAGGAAACAAAAATGAAAAGATTGTGCTATAAAAAATGTTAAACTTTGGAATCTCAAAACATATAATTAACAGTAAAAGATAATAAGTTAGGGGGAGAACTGTAAGTGCAAAAACATGTTTAACACACGTCTTTGGTACAGAAAAAACTCTTTTTTCTGTTTACTTATATTATGTATTTACTAAGGTTTTATATTTCAGTATTATAATGATATATCTGAATGCCAAAAAGACAGCTAAATAAATTATGGCATCTTCATACAATGGTCCACTATGCACCTTTAAAAAACCATGCTGAGGCAGAGCATGTGTCGCTCAGCAGTTGAGTGCCCGCTTCGCACGTATGAGGTCCTGGGTTCAATCCTAATGTAAAAAAAAATCATGTTGTGGATTTCTGTTTGGGGTGATGGAAGCTTTTGGAAATAGACAGTGGTGACAGTTGCACAACATCATGACTATAAATTAATGCCACTGAATTGTACAGTTTAAAAAAAGGTTGAAATGGCACATTTTGTTACATATATTTTGACCGTAATAAAAGAAAATCGTGTAGAAAAGTATTTGCAATTACACAGAGCTAAGTTGAAAAAAGAACGGTTAAAAAATACACACATATTTAAATTCTACAAAATAATATCAAATCTGTGCAGGAGACACTAAAATTACATATAACAAAATATTTAAAACTAAAACCATCTTTGGGTGGTAAGATTATGGTGATTTTCTTTTTTGTGTTTCTCTGCATTTCCAAATGTCCTGACAACAAACACAAAGAACTTTTAAACTCAGAAAAAATAAATATATATACACACATACATATATATAAAAAGATGACAACCTCATTGTCACATTTCCAGATGTCATAACTTTGGGAGGGCCAGCCAGCTAATGCTCTGGAACAATGGAATAAAAAGGATGAAGGAAAACAGCAATAAATGCCAAGTCTTGTCCTCAGGTATAGGGGACAAAGGAGGCCAGGTGTAATTTGTCAGTTCCATAAAAACAAAAGCAACAACAAAACCTTGGTGGTTTTGGTGGACTAGAAGTATAATAGGAACCAAGAGTCTGAAGTGACTGTTTAAACAAAAAGAACCAAAAGTTAATAATTTGGTGTCTAGATCAAGGAAAGGGACAGTCTTGCTGTAATCGACATCAGTGAGGTCTCACCAAGGAGACTGTGCCCCTCAAGTAGCATCGACATTCAGTAAGCAAACACATGGGGCAGGTGCCTGGAGAGGTAAGGGGTTTGGAATCCACTTCAAAGGAAGAATAGTTACAAACACTAGGGATGAGTGTTCAGTGGAATGGAGAAGCTCCACACACAGGGACAACATACCAAAAAAAGTAGGAGGAGAAGTTAGCTAAATAAATCATGGCACTTTCACACAGTAATGCACAATGCAATTATCAAAATCACGTTGTAGAAGAATATTTAGTGACAGTCAAAAATCACATATGGCCAAGTTTTTAAAAATAAAAAAGCCAGTTACAAAATACTCACAGTATCATTTAAATTTTCTGAAATAAGACTATCACAAGGAATATTTCTCTCTTATGGGTATTTCTTATGGAAGAGGAATAGATGATGGTACATATAGAGGACAGGAAACAAAGAAAACAGGCAGCCTCTCGACATAAAAGAAGGACTTTCTAACAATCAGAGGTCCGTGCACTCATCTGCATAAAGAAGGTGGAAACGTTCAGAGACACTCTCCGTGACTACTGTGTAGAGGAATCTCTACATGACATTAATTCACCAAGTTCAGTAGCCCTTCAAGGCTGTATCAGGAGCTTGTTAAAAACACAGATTCCTTCTATTTCCCCCGACCCAAACTTTGAAAACCAATCTCTCAGAGATGAGACCTCAGAACCCATATTTTGTTAAAGGCTCACCAGGTGATTCTGATACACACCCAAGTTTGGGAACCCTTGGATTACGTGATATCTTTAATCATTGGGTTTTTTAAAATTATTATTTAAGAAATGATACATGATCACACACACACACACAAAGCATGGGGCAATGTAGAACAACAAAAAATAAAGTAAAAATCACCAAGATAAATATTTCTGAACAATATCCTCTGGACATCTCTACATTGCTACACAATATGCTACAATGTTATATAAATAGGATAATCTGTACCTGCAACATTTCCTACTGTGTTGAGGTCCTCTTTCCCACTACAAAAATATATATACCTCATCATTTTTAACAGCTGCATCATGGTCCACAGCAAGGGCATGCTGTAATTTATTTAACCAGCCCAACTGAACAGCTTACCAACTTTTTTTTTTAATATGCTGTCCTTTATTTTTTATTTATTTATTTATTTTTGGTTACATATCCCCCTCCCCCTTCTGCTTGCTCTTGCTGTATGTCCATTCTTCTGTGTTTTTCTATGTCTGCTTCTTGTCTCCCCCATCTTTGCGGCGACGCGCCGAGTCGGCCCTCCGCGGAGGTGGCTCGCTCCGTTCATGGGTGGCTCCATTCCAGTTTCACGGGCGGCTCCGCTCCATGTTTTGTGGGCTGCCCGGCTTCCGCACTTCACAGGCGGCAGCTCCGTGTTTCACTGGTGACTTTGCCATGCCCGTGGGGGCTCCGCCCTGCCCCTGTCAGCTTTTTGCCTTGCACACCGCAGCTTTGCCCCACCCACGGTGGCTTGCCTTTCTCAAGGCCGTCTGCCCGCTCGGAGAGATCCCCGGGAACTGAACCCAGGGCCTCCCATGTGGTGTACCGGCGCCCTTATCCACTGAGCTATCTAGCCGGCCCCTTACCAACTTTTTTTCAACTAGAAAAAACAATGCTGTGATGAAGGGCATTCTACACACATTAAATATAAATACCCAGAGGTCAGACTGCCCCATCAAAAAATAAACCCACTTTACAGTTTCATAAGTGTCAACAGAAAAGTGAAACTAATCCACATACAGAACAGGACACAGAAACTCTTGTACTCCCTCCTAATTAGGAATGCAATCTAGATAAAATAAGCATTTAGGGAAAACTGCCTATGCAAATAACCTGCAGACCAGTTTCCCCAAATGAAAGAAAACTTTCTTAGGTTTTCGAACAAACCAAACAAAACCCCAGAGGGAACATCTCCACAGAAGGCACAGCCACTCTCCTGCCTCTTCACTACCCTTCCCTACCATTACGCTTAGAGATAGTGTGGAAGGTAAGAGGGCAATGTAATCTAAAAAGCTTCTAGAAGGTACAGCTTCTAGAAACCTGTACAAGTTCTTCACAGAAGTGCAATCCTGGGTCTACCTTCCAGGGCACACTTGGCCAAAAGCATGCCCAGTTTTTCTTTTCTTCAAAAGGCAGAAGGCACTGGGATATATGGGGAAAGCATGGGGTGGGGGGAGGGTGAGAGAGAATAAGAATTTGGTCTGCTAAGATGTGATCCTAGAATGATCATAGGGGAAAAATTAGAAGGCATGTCATTTTCATTTGGATTTGGGGCTACCCTCACTCCTTGATTAAAGGCATCTTGGGCCTAACATGACAGGCATACCCTCCTCTGAATAATTCTGTGGGGCAGAAAGCCACTGCATGTGCAGAAAGGAGTCAAGGTGTCTCAGGGAAAGGACCAGGGCAGAGAGCAAGGGGTGTGGGGTGTGCTTGGCTCAGCTCTCGTGTTCCCCGTGAGGCATGCTAGTTTCGAGCCCTGGGAAGCTGGCTGGGGCCTTGTCCTGAGCAAGAAGACGGGCCTCTGCTGGTTTCCTAGCAACCCTCGCTGGCAGCAGGCTGTAGTATCCCAGGCAAGGCCATCCAGGGGAAAATTTAAATGGCCACACGCACACACAGATGTAAAACTGAAGCGGGGCTGGCTCCCAGCAGGACATGGAGGCACACAGGAGCCACTGTCAGTGCCAGAACCACGGGAACCACCAGCAGGCATCTTTAGGGACAAGCTACTCAGCCCTGCTGCACCTGCAGAACCTAGCCACAGCTGGGAACCGACATCCTGGCACCAAGGAAGACAAGCAGCGGCCTACACTTTCATGTTTCAGGGATGTGACAACTAGAAAGTGGACACCCGTCTTTCTGAGGACCTTAATCACAGGCAATGCCACCCTAACTCTTCCCTCTACAGCTACTTCAACATACCCTCTCCGAGCTGGCTTTAGTGCCCCATCATCCTCCCCACAGCTCCACTGGGACCGGGAAGCCTGCTCTAGGTCACTTGTCTTGGGAAATGACCTATCCTTTGGATGCTGCCACCCGTTCCTTTCTCCATCAGCCTAAGTCCATCACCCAGAAGGCAGTATGCCATGGAATGCCAAGCAAGAGTTGTGACAATCCAGAGAAGGTCCCTACTCCAAGGTGCACAGAGGCAAGAGCTAAAGCTGGCCTCAGATGTACCACAAGGCCATCCATCTGGGTGACACTGTCAACATAGGATCTAGAGTAAAAGTGAGCACCAGATTATGCCTGGGCGCGGCCAGGTGCATTGTCTGGCTTAATGGAGTGCGTTTTTACTCCAAGTGCTCTCCCATTACCAGGTTTTTGTCTATGGAGTTACCCTGTGTGATCAGGTATTCATCATAAGATAATTGCTTTAGCACTCCTTCACATCTACCATGACAGGAGAACATGCCTGGGAGGCAAACAGCTCCATTTCACAGGCGACCTTAAGGCACCTATCCAGAGTCTGGGGCTGGTACAGGTCAGAGCTGGGGCCAGAAAAGAATCCCCTCTCTAGCCTCCTGCTCTGTCCATTCCATAGCAGGCTTTTTAGATACAGCCCAAACACGGTCAAGCCACTATAAGGACCAATGAAATTAAAAGAAACTATGGCACTCTACCATGCACACAAGTTACGGCAAATAGAAACACACCACAAAAAATTTTTGTGGTGATGAATGCACAACACTGTGATTATACTAAAAGCCATTGGTTGTACAATTTGGATAGATTGTATGGTATGTGAATATATCGCAATAAAACTGCTTTAAAAATAGACAGACACACACAAATATGTATATGTATATACTTACATGCATATCTCTATGTATGTAAATGTATGTTCACCTATGTAAAAGCTGCCATACATACGCACAAATCTTCAATCCTTGATTTATTCAAACTCCTCACTTCATTTATAAAACCAAAGTATTAGGTTGATGATTACTTCCCAAGGCCACAATTTCTCTGGCCCTGAGCTAGACCAGGTTGCCCGTCTCCACTACGGTTTTATACACACAATGAAAAGGAAGCACCAGCATGTCCAAGAATTAAGACTATCCACAGTCAGCAATGTTTCTTCCCCAGATCTCTGTCACGACCTCATCAATCTCAAGTCTCCTCTCCTTGGTAGTAGATGAAGTGGGAGCTAATGAAAAAGCTAAGGAAATAAGCACCACTAAGAAAATGCCAATACTCATTGCCGATCAACATAAGCAGTCGCCCAGTTCTATCCTACTTTGAATTGCCTTCTCCTTCTGGCTTCAATGACGCACCGGCCGGGCAGGATCATGTCCTGACGTTCTGCATAACGCCTGGTTCACAATGCTATGACTCATGAAATGTCAAACTAATAACGATCACAGATGGCCGATTCACAAGGGGTTAGTCACTGGCTGATGCCTAGCCCACGCTTGCCCCAGGCCACTAAAGTTAAAGCAGTCAAACCCTTATAAAACATGCCGTTCTTTCTTCTTGTTTTTTTTCTTTTAAACATCAAGGAAAGGCTTGCTTTTTCTCTTTTAGAGTTAGTTTCGATAGGTAAAACCTCTTGGAACCTACACAAAATAATTCAGTTTGTAGTTGGTAACTAAAACTAGAATTAGTAGAGAGTTGACCGTGCAATCTGATTACTGCTCCTCCTTCCTACGAATATTTCTAGAAACCTACCCACTGCTTTTCCACAAGGATATCCACTGAGGGTAAAACTATGGTGGCAGTAAAAAATATATACATTAGCACCAAAGGGTTCTAACCATAGCTTTATTCCTGACCCAGTGAAAAGAACAAGGCTGGATTAGTTATAGCGTCTGATTTAAGTTGTCTCAAGCCAGCGGATGGGATGTCACTTAAGACACGAAGTTGCCCGATACCCTTGGCAGAATGAGGAGTGGTACCACACCAACCGATGGGCTGCTGGGTGTGACTACAACACCGGCCTCAAAAAGCCAATGGGCTGTTGAATGCCAAGCCTGCACTAGGAATTTGCATATGACATTAATTTTGCTGTCAGTGTGTTAATGTGTGATTAATTCTGTCATGGGTTAGAGCAAGGCGAATTAGTTAATTGTCAGAAACCTTTCTCATTCTCTCTCCCATTCATCCCCCGCCTCCCCCTAGCTTCCCCTTTTTCTTCTTCTTATTACACTAACCTCCTGGGTTTTCTTTCTGGAGGCATGTCTTTTCTATGGGATTTTAATCCCATCTCCTCCTACCCTTTATACGAATGCATTTTCAGACCCGAGACGTGAGAACACAGATGGCGCTTACTCAGGCTCCCCCACTGGTAAGTCTGAACTCTGTCCAGGCAGTAACCGGGGTGGTTTGGGAAGGTCTTACAACAGAGACACACAAGTCCCATTCATATTCATGGTCAGTTGCCACGGCCGGCGATACCTGTATACATTGTACAATCTGCTGTTTGTGTGCTGTGCAAATAACCTCTGGGGCTGGAACAAGTTGGAATGTGGAGTTAAGACAAAGCCATTGCTGTGCTATAGAAATCAGTCATTTGGCTGCCCACTTTCCCTTGCTGCCGAGAGGCTGGCTCACTTCTTCCTTTTGAACAATTCTCAGCCACTGTCAACACAGTTTCATGTTCAGCTTGGCTACAGTGAGGCAAGTGCATTTTTACCTTGTCAGTTATTCTGCTTAACTAGCTACACTTTTTGAAACAAAGTTGGAGAAAAAACAATGGTAAGGATCTTAACTCTAGGAAGGGCAAGAGAGTTCTAGAGCCTCTGAGTGCCAGATAATTTCAGGGGGTATGAGTGTGTCACTGGTCAGAGCAAAGAGTCTCCTAACCATAGCATCAATGCCGCATAGTCGTGCCATCTGATCAAGAATGGGTGACCCTTACGATGACATTTAGAATGGCTGTGCCAAAATGAAGCACCCTGCCTACCCCACCACCACCTTTATCTTACCAGACCTGGTTTTTCCACTACCTTCCTTTACCTTGAGTCGCCTTTTATTAAAAAACAATTTTTATTGTGATAAAATATGCATAACGTGAAAATTTTAAGTTTGCAGTTGAGTAGCATTAAGTACTTCAAAACATTGTTTAATCATTACCACTATTGATTTCCAGAACATTTTCATCATCCCAAACAGAAACTCTATATCCATTAAAAAATAACCCCCCCATTCCCTACCACCCACCAACCCCTAGTAATCTACTTTTTGCAGACTCTACAAATTTGACTGTTCTAGATAACTCATATGAGTGGAATCATTCAATATTTGTCATTTTTTGGTCTGGCTCATTTCACTGAGCATAATGTCTTCAAGGTTCATCCATGTGGTAGCAGGTATCAGAACTTCATTCCTTTTCATGGTTGAATAATATTCCATTGTATGTATATACCACATTTTGTTTAGCCATTTACCTGATGATGGACACTTGGGTTGCTTCCACCTTTTGGCAATTGTGAACAATGAATAATGCTGCTGTGACTGGCCTTTATTTTTTATGGAATATGAGTTTGAAAGAAAGGAGAAAGGAATAAAACCAAATTAGTTGATCCCTCTACCCCCAAAATCTACAAACATCTAGACTTATTCTCCTTTGCACAGGTGGAAAGCCAAGCATCTCCTTCTCTCACCAATTCCTCAGGTGGCTGGAACAGATGCCAGCCACGTACAGGCAGTGACCAGGGGCCTTACACACTCTGGTATCAAATGAAAGAAGAGGCCCAAGCTGCTCCCCTCTATCCCCAGCAAGTCATAGAACATCAATTTACAAAAAAGAGTTCTCAAGTTGTATGTGAAAGCATGTTTCCAAGAGTTAACTTACGTTTACTCTGATAAAGACTAAGTAAGAAACTGAGACCAATTTACACATTGCAAACAACATTTTATAAATTTTTTTAAGCATGGGAAGGTACAATTTGTTTTCCTCTGGAAAAACATTTACCCATTGGAACTTTTAAAAAATTAGCAGAGGGAAAATTAATTAAAAAAAATTTTTTTTAATTAGCAGGGAGTAATATCCTTTCGGGCCATGGTTATAATGTCTTGTCATTTTATTTTGCACATGCTCTTAGAGCTTAAACTCTAAGCAGATGGAGGACAGGTACCTAATATAATTTCCCAGAGTTTCAGAAGGAAACTGTGTGAATGAATTTCTTTCTCTCTCTGTTCCTTTCTCCTCCCCTCCCAACTCACACACAAACATTTCATCCCACCCTCTAACTCACCTCCTTCCCTGGAATGGTTGAACTGTGCCCCTCCCCCACTCCCAAAGCTCAGAACATGGCCTTATTTGGAAATAGGGTCTTTGCAAATGGAGTTACCATACAGTCAGATGGCTTAGGGTGGGCCCTATGTCCAATGACTAGTGTCTTTGTAAGAGACAAGAGAGGGGGGTTTGGACACAGAGGAGACGCAAAGAGAAGAAGACCACATGAGGACAGAGATAGAGAATGGAGTGCTACAGCTGCAATCCAAGGGACCCCAAGGTTTGCGGGCAGCCACCAGAAGCTAGGAGAGAATCATGGAACACAGTCTCCCTTGAAACTCCCAAAAGGAACCAACCCTACCAACTCCTAGATTTTGGCCTGCTGACCTTCTGAAATGTTGCAGAGTGAATTTCTATTGTTTTATGCCACTCGGTTCCTAGTACTTTGTTATGGCAGCTCTAGGAAGCTAACACACTCCCCCAAGCAATAAAAGGCCAGATACTTCCATGGAGGAGGGAAAAGAGGGGATATCTACAGCATCTCCACCTTTCAAACACTCGTTTCTCTTACAACTTTTTAAAAATGGGTTAAAATATAGACTCCACTGGAAACCCTTTCTCTAATGAGCTGAAAGAATCTCTGATCAACAGGTATTGAGGCCCTTTCTTCCTTTACAGATTTTGTATGGCTGTAACTGCTTTAATATGGGCATTATTCACACATGAAACTGGAATTACTCAGCACGTGGGAAATAGGTCCCGACCACCCATAGTCATTAAAGATCCCATGACATTTTTGTAAGTCAGCCAAATTCCAACCCAGACCGAGGAGCCGCTGCAGTCAGAAGGGGGAAGATCACCAGCTCCCGCCCTTTCTGTGCAAAGCAGAGACAAACTGCCCTACTCCAAGCCCATTCTTAGGGTCTCGAGATGACGTCATCCTGGCAGCCCCCTCTGGCACACAACACATCAAATCTTAAAATGGCTAAATCTAATTTTTCTGAGCATTGTCATTTTACACACAAATGATCACTGAGAAGCCAGCTCCTCCAGGGTTAAATTTTAAGAAGAGTCTCAAATAAGTTGGAGATGAGGAGCTAGAAAACAGGATGCTAAGAAGTGAGCTGAAAGAGCATCCTGGGGCAGGGTTTCTCAACTGTTCTCACTGGAAAATCCCTCTGAGAGTTTATTTCACTAAATCTTCCCTTGAATTTCACTTTTAGAATCCAAACATTCTGAATCTTTAAGCTTCCATTCCTTCTTCCTCTCCCACATAAATAATGAGCCTTCCTTTTCCCAGTACTATCTTAACAGCCCTTACTCTTCATCTTTCTTCTTCTACAGTTTCTCAATTCCTATCAATCCTCTCTTCAAGAATTTCTTCCTGAATCATTTTCCCACTGGGCCAGCCAAATCTTTTCAAGGGAAACACCTGCTCCAAGTAATGCTATCCTGGCCTCCTGGTTTGCTGTTGAATCTAGAAAAAGTCGTTTCTTCTCCGGGGGCCAGCGATGGAGGGAGGCAGCCGCATGCCTTACAGAAGGAGGGGCAGAGCCACACAGTGTGGCTTTGGCGAAACATTCTTCCATCGATGCATCCAATAAAACTACCGCATCACTTAGATGCAAGGCGGCGGCCTTGCAGGAGCCCGCGCAGGGGCTGGGAGGTGAGGGACATGGCACCAGCCGGGCCGCGGGCGCTCGGCGCAGCCCACTGCGCTGGGAGCCGCCCAGGGGAACTGTAAAAGGCTTTCTGCGCCAGGCACACTCCCTGCTTTGTGCTCTCTCCAGAGCGCTCTCCCCCACCAAAAACCCCGAGGCCCTCGGGGGTGAACGCTAACCACAAGCCTTTGAGTGGCTCATGTATTTACAAACTGAGGCATGTCGAAATCAAAGGGGATACCACATGACATAATTCGCATTAAAATGTCAACAGGCTGACAATTTATAGAGTCAATCCACGGAAGGTGGGGAGGACTAAGACTCGGTAATTGTTTAATTTCTGCTGAAACCCACGGCAGCTCTGCCTTCTGCCTCCGGGAAACCAGGATGCGCTGGGGTGCTGCCCCCTATCCTGCACAGCACCCCACGGGGCTGGCCTTGCGCCAGGGCCTGGCACAGGTTTAACCATTTAGGGCACTGCATCTTGAGGGAGAGAGAAAACAGGAAAGGGCTGAAGTGAAAGGTTGAGACGTTGTCGTAAATGGTTTAGGTTGGCCCCAATGGGGGAAAGGCCCCTTTTGTTTAGCCCTGGGGCTCCCCTTATTCCCCAGGCGTACAGAAGCTGCAGAAATGAATACGTACAAAACACCCACCCAGCCTTGGTTTCCTGGGTGCTCTGAGGTGGCAGCCTGCTCACCACGGGGCTCTAAGAAGGGAGGGTGGGGTGTCTGCATCTCAACTCCAACAGGCCCCCCACCTCTGGGCCTCATTTCCCAAAATGAGCAAGCATGAAGTCCTGTCCCTAAGCCAGACCTCTGTTCATATAAAATTGCCTCCTCTCCCCACCCTCACCGGTAGCACTGTTCGGACTCACTGAACAAAAAACACATGTTCTTATTACCTATTTCCAACGAGCAATAGCCCACACCCAGAGGTCTGGCCCCTCTTGGACTTTTGAAATCATTTCTACTTGCATAACTTCAAATTAACTGACTCCTAATGGGAAGTGGCGCGTGTGGTTGGTGACAGAGTGCAAGGTTTGAAAAAGCTTTTAGGGGATTTCTTGATTCTCTCTACTCCATCCCAAGGTCTGATCCAAATTATAATCTGCTTATCATTACCTATTAAAGATACTTCTAGAAAAAGAAATCGTACCAGTAAGACTATTTGGCAAAGTATATAGGTAATAATTGTTACCTGTGATAGCCATGAAATACTGTGCTCCACAAAAGGTGGCTCTGCTCCCCTGGACTCACCCCTGGAGGATGCCCTGGGCTACCACATGGACTGTGACAGAGCCAGAGCCCTCCGCACAAGCTCGCTGTCTGTGTATCAACAGTAACACCTCATCCTCTCTTCTACCTCATTAACTGAAACGCATTAAAGCAAGGTGCACTGGGAGCAGAAAATGAGACTGTTAAACCAAGCTGATATAATCCTCATCAGCCGTGGGAAATGAGACCGCATCAATTATGCTGAATCAACTACAGTCACCGGATGTGCTGAGGCTCTGAGACCCCCAACACGACAGGGAGGACAAGGGGAAAGGAAACATTCACTTTAAGAGCACACTTCACACACATACCTCTTACAAATATAACTCCCTGCCCATTCTTTATATTATCCCTTCTGTATACCCAAAGGAAAGTAGTAGTATCTGGTAGAATGCTCCTTTAAGATTCTTCTGCACATCAAAATCTTTGCCAAATATTTAGAACTGGAGGAAAAAAGAAAAACGAAAGTCAACTTACCAAAAAAAGGGGAAAAGGAAAGAAGATATGGGCTCTGGGGGGATCGACTCTTGCAGACAGGTTTTACAAGTGCAAAGTATCTGGAGGCACACAAAAGCCTAAATCCTAAGATGGAAAATGAGCAGAACAAGAGATGTGCGTGGAATAGCAAGAACTCTTCAAAAATTAAACAGCTAAGGAGGAGA
>PVKH010015565.1:0-16045 GCA_004027955.1 Chaetophractus vellerosus
TTTTTTTTATATTTTAGTAAAATGAGATCAAACTAGCAAAAATTTTTTAAAAAGAAAAGGTAAGAGTTTTATTTGAGGTTCTTTTGGTTTCAATGCACAGAAACCTATTCATACTACTTCACATAAAAGGGTGGGGGTATGGTAAAGGAACGGACTGGTCTCTGGAATCCAGGAAAAGCTGAGTAGCTGCGTCTCAGTAATGGCAGGAACAAAAAAAAAGCAGTGTTGTGGGCCATAGCTCTCTCACTCTTTCATTTCTCCTTATCTCAGAGCTTCTCTTTTTCTCTGAGCATATCTTTTGTAAAAGCTACGTTCTAGTCCTTTTTTGGTTTCATTTTTTTATATTTAACTCTTTAATCTTCCTAGAATTTATTTTGGCATATAATATGTACTAGAGATCTAACTTTATTTTTCCAAATAGTTAACTGATTGTCACAGCATTATTTGTCAAATAATCCTCTTACATGCATAATCTGATTGCTTGGTGGAGGTGTCTGGAGTGCCATGTGGGGAATACTGCCAAAGCTATATCTGGGTTCAGCAGGAAAGAGTGCTGTGATTAATGATGTCTGCAATGATTGTGTCAGGGGATGGGGTATAGTATACATACTACATATATGCTGCTGTAGGAGTGGCCTGTCCTATCCTCATTGATTTGAAATGCACCTCTTTTATATACTTTTTTTTGGTGTGTGTGGTACCGGGGCCAGGGATTGAACCCAGGACCTCGTATGTGGGAAGCCAGCACTTAACCACTGAGCTACACCAGCTCCCTATACTTAATTTTTATATTCTGGGATCTGACTCTGGATTTTATATTATATTCTATGAGTGTTTTGTAACAAACTACACTGTGTATTATAGCCTAACATTTAACATCTGGTATTTCAAGAGGACTATACCAGCCAAGAAAAATTTGAAAAATAACAAAAGATCTTTGAAATTTTTCTTGGCTTGAATAGTCCACTTATTTCTCCAGATAAATAATGAAATGATTTTATCAATCTTAAAATCCTTTGGGTTTTTTTTTTTTTAAATGAAACACTTCATGAATTTGCATGTCATCTTTGCACAGAGTCCTTGCTAATCTCTGTATTGTTCCAATTTTAGTATATATGCTGCCAAAGCGAGCACAGTCATTTGGGATTTTGACTGAAATTGTATTAGATCCAAAAATTGCTTTGGAGAGAATTAATGACTTTATAACATCTCTCAACCTTCCCACCAAAAATTTTCAACCATTACGCCAAAAATATTATTCTAGCCATGTTCCACTCATTAGCCAGGCCTAGAAAGGAGCTGGAACCCCATGGACAGAAGGTGGGGGAGAGTTGGTTCTACAAAGGACAATCAGATGATGTTATCAGAAGAAAGGGGAACTGATGCCAAGCAGACCTAAACAATGGATATCTACTTCATTGTTCTAAAGACATAAGAAGATGCTGATAAAGATTAACTGGAGATTAAATACCTTATTAGTTAAGAGAGAGAAACTTTTTATTTAGACAGCTATAAAAGGGAAACCAGAAGAATAAATTTGCTTGGGTGCAGGTGAACTAATTGGAACTTTTTAAAACTCTTGACATTCCTGTGGGATTTATTTCAGATAAACAAGGGTGGTTCAGCATAAGAATACAACACATTATCAGAATGAAGGGGAAAAAACACAAAACTCAATTGATACAGAAAAGGCATTTAACAAAATCCAGCACCCCTTCTTGATAAAACACTTAGAAAACTAGGAATAGAAGGAAACTTCCTCAACATGATAAAGGGCATCTTTGAAAAACCCATAGCTAACATCATACTCAATGGTGAAAGACTAAAAGCTTTCCCTCTATGATCAGAAACAAGACAAGGATGCCCACTGTCACCACTGTTAGTCAATATTGTACTGGAAATTCTAGTTAAGGCAATTAGGGAAGAAAAAGAAATAATAGGCATCCAAATTGTAACAGGAAAAGTGAAACTTTCCCTATATGCAGATGACATCACTGTGTATACAGAAAAGCCTGAAAAATCCATGAAAAAAACTACTGGAACTAATAAATGAATTCAGTAAAGTGGCTGGATACAAGATCAACCTGCAAAAATCAGTAGAATAATCTGAGGAAGAAATCAAGGAAAAAATCCATTTACGATAGCAATGGAAAAAATAGAATATCTAGGGGCCGGCTGGATAGCCCAGTGGATAGGGCGCCGGCATACCACATGGGAGGCCCCGGGTTCGGTTCCCGGGGACCTCTCCTAGCGGGCAGACCGCCTTGAGAATGGCAAGCCACCATGGGTGGGCCAGAGCCGCCGTGGGCAGGGCAAAAAGCTGCCACGGACAGGGCAAAAGCTGCCACGGGCAGGGCAAGTCGCCCGCGAATGGAGCGCAGCCAGCCACCCGCGAACTGAGAGCCAGCCATGAATGGAAGCAGAAGCCGCCCACAAGTGGGGAAAGCCGCGCCTGCGCAGTGACCAGTCTCGGCGCGTCGCCGCAGCAGGAGGGAGGGGTGATATGTAATAAAATAAATAAATCTTTAAAAAAAAAAAAGAATATCTAGGAATATGTCTAACCAAAGATGCAAAGGACATGCATACAGAAAACTACAAGACATTGCTGAAAGAAATCAAAGAAGACCTAAATAAATGGAAAGACATTCCATGTTCATGGATGAGAAGATCAAATATTGCTATGATGTCAGTTCTACCCAAAGTGTTTTACAGATTCAACAAAATTCCAACAGAGTTGGAGAAGCCAGTCATCAAATTTATGTGGAAAGGTAAGGGGGTCCAAAAAGCCAAAGCCATCTTGAAAAAGAAGAATGAAGTTGGAGGAGTCACGCTTTCTGATCTTAAAATTTATTACAAAGCCACAGTACATAAAACTGCATGGTACAAGGGCAGACATATAGACCATTGGAATGAAATTGAGAGTTCAGAAATCAGCCTGTATATTTATGGCCAGCTGATTTGACAAGGGTGCCAAATCCACTCAACTGGGAAAGAATAGTCTCTTCAACATTTGGTGCTGGGAAAACTGACTATACATGTGCAAAAGAATGATAGTGGACCCCTAACTCATACCTTATACCAGAATCAACTCAAAATGGACCAAAGACCTAAATAGAAGAAGTAGAACTATCAAACTCCTAAAAGAAAATATAGGGAAGCATCTTCAGTTCCTTATGTTAGGCAGTGGTTTCTTAGACTTTACACCCAAAGCACAAGCAATCATAAAATAGATAAGTGGGACCTCATTAAAATTTAAAACTTTCGTGCATCAAAGGACTGCATTGCTAAAATAAAAAAGACAACCTATACAGTGGGAGGAAATATGTGGAAATCACATACCCGATAAGGGTTTTATATCCAGAATATAAAAAGAAACCCTACAAGTCAGCAACAAAAAGACAGACAATCCAATCTTAAAATGGGCAAAAGACTTGAATAGACATTTCTCCAAAGAAGATATACAAATAGCCAAAAAGCACATGAAAAGATGCTCAGCACCATTAGCCATTAGGGAATTGCAAATCAAAACCACAAAGAGATTTAGAACAGTTTGTGTTAAAAAGCTAGCAAGTCAACACAGAAGAGGAGAGAACTTTCTCATTTTTGATCCTGTGGCCCTGGGGAAAGAGGAGCCATTTACCTGACAGCTTACAGAGACTGTTGGGAAAAGAGCCAAGCCTGATATAAAAAGCCTGGAAACAAATGAGCCCTAACCAGGAGAGAGAGGACTGGAAGCCCAGAGGAAAGGGAGCGACCAGGCAGAGATCAGCAGCCATCTTGCTTCAACACATGGCAACTGACTTTGGTTCTTTGTCTCTCTGTCCCTCACCCTCTTGGGAGTTTTGAAGCACTGTCGTGATCTGCTGACCCCCAAAGCAGGTCCCTCAGATAGCCTTTGGCTCTTTCTCCGTTTTTGTGAGAGAGTTGAGCACTGCCTGCCTAATTTGACTCCATCTTCCCAAAGTCCAATTTTGTTGGGTTTGACAGGGTGTATAGTGGCCTGTGTTTGTCATTGCAGTGTCATGCAGGACAATTCCAAAACTGCCCCATGTTGCACCTGTTCTCCCATCTCCCTCCCCTTGGACCCTCTGGTGGCCACTGCCTTTGTATCAATGTTACAGATTCTTCCATTGCTAGAATAATAATAGGTCTACTTTAGTCTGTGGTTGCTGTCCCCTCTTATGTTTGTTCATTCCTCAGTCTTGGGAATTTTGGGATGGTGATGCCCAGTCTGTTTCTGATTGAGAGGGGGCTTAGATCTCATGGGGCAGATGGATGGAGCTGTCCTGCTTGCAGTTGTGGATACTCTCTGTTTTTTGGGATGGGCATTGTCCATCAACATCCTTTTGTTGGTTGTCCTGGACAAGTCCAGTGAACTGAAGAGTGGATATTGCAGCTCTGCCAAGATTCAGGACTCCACTGGAATATGGGAAGACCGAGGATTTAGGTCTCTGGGATATATGTTTAATGAGTGGAGTTCTAATTGTAGGTTCAAGTAGGAGGGACGGAGGAGCCATGTGTAGGGAAGTTGTGAATGAGTCTGGCTCTGTTGCATTGGGGAGCATGCATATTCTAAAATGTGTTCCAAAATTAAAAAGTTAAAAAAAAAAAAAAAAGCACGTCTAAAGACTAACAGGATTTATTATCATGATTGACTTAATGTGTAGGAAATTGTGCATCTGTCTGGAGGTTATCCCGTTAATGTTTCTCGGTCTTTGCCTCTGATTTTTCATATAGGGCACAAAGAGGTAGCTGTGTGTAATCAATCAACTTATATTCAATGCCCACGTTCTACTAGGTGCTCTTGGAGAAATAGAGAGAAATTATGAGACCCACAGGTCCTACTTTTAAGGAAGACTGGAAATGGGTTTACAAACACTAATGAGTTACATATAAATGAATCCAAATTATTTCATACATTAGTGATAGACAAATGCTGAGAGAACTTGGAGTAAAGAGCAAATAATATTAGGAATGTGTTTTGGGGCAGATGAAAGAAGGGCAGGACATGTAATCGGGAGGTGGGTGGGATAGATGTAGATATTCTTTGTGAGGGAATGGCATGTCTAAAGGGCAAAGATAGGAACAAGCAAGTGATTTTCAAACTCTAGCAAATATATTTGGTGAGAGCCAATTTTCAAGACTCTGGAGCTTGACTCATTAATAAATAATTTTAATGTTTTATTAATAATGATAAAACTAACTTGTCACAATTTCATTTGTTAGCTGGTAACTGCTTTTAATTTTTGAGAGTCAGTTTTTCTTTAGCAATTATTCTAGCCAGACATTTTTTTGGTTAGCTTTTCCCCTTTTAATATATCACTATTATTTTACTTTTGGAAAACACCAATTTCAACAAAGTAGTATTCTCCAACTTGTATCTACCTTTACAAATGTATGCTCAAATGAAATACAGTCTGTTTCACAGCAACACTAAATGTCTTGAGTTTGCCCCCTTATTTAGCTGTAATGGTTGCCCAGTAAAGATAGTTAAATTATTGCCACTGTTTTAATTGCAATAAGGGACGTTTACAATTTAGAAAACTTCTAGGAATCTATTCTATATTTTGGTGTTCTAAGGATAAATATCCAAGATTGGTCTCTTCAAAGATTATTAATTACATTCTAGAATTGAAAATGCATTTATTTTTATAATGAAAATAAATTAAAAGTGATTGGAAAAATTAATCTGGCTCTGGGCATACAGATAAATATATATTCTGCAAAAAACAAGGCAAGTGAATTTCTGAAAACCACTGCTCATCACAGAAGGTTTAATATTGATCCGCTTTGTCCATTTACAGTGTAATAGAGTTGATTTTTGTACTTAACAATTTTATTTTAGGATACAGCAATATGACAGTACTCACAAGATTGATATCAAGTGTTTATATTGAAAATCAAGAAACAAAATAATTTAAAATGCTGCCGAGCCCTTTTTCAGCAGCCAGGTCAGGCAGGTAGTTTCAGAAAGCATCATTTTCTGAATACGTGGATTGTTAGAGACTTTGAATCTAATACATATTTTCACAAATACTTTTTATTTTATTATATATTTTTAAGATTTATTTATCTGCACCCCCACCCCCACCCCTCGGTGTTTTGTGCTCACTGTCTGCTCTCTGTATGTCCTTATGTGTCTGCTTGTCTTCTCTTTAGTTGACACCAGGAACCAATCCCGGGACCTTCCAGAGTGGAGAGAGGCTGCTCAATCTCTTGCACCACCTCAGCTCCCTCACAAATACTTTTTAACAAGAAAAATGTTTTCCTTGCATGTTTTTCTCTGCTTCTCCCTAAGGAGATTGTGGTTGGGAGAAAGATCTAGTTAGCTGCTCTTCCTCTACCATCTCCCAGTTTCCTCCCAGTAGTCGCCTTTTTTCCCCTCATATCCTCCTACTTCCTCTTTGCTTAGATCTGAGAAGAAGTCTTTGGAATCTTTGAGGCATCTCCAACCCTTTGGATATAGTTGCAGAAACTACCTAGTTTTTCTGGTACCAAAAATACTTAAGTTCCTACTGAAGCTTGAGAGGACAAGGGACTTTGACAAAAATATAGCAGAGCATTTCTGATGGCCATTAACTATGTGACTTTGGGAAAAATAATTTCAGCATTCTAAACCTTACATTTTTCATCTATTAAAAAATAATATTCGGAACCAGCTGTAGCTCAATTGGTAGGGCTCTGGTTTACCACATGAGAGGTCCTGGGTTCAGTTCCCAGGGCCTCGAGCGGGCTGACCGCCTCGAGAAGGCAAGCTGCCGCGGGCAATGCAAGCCCCCCTGGGCAGGGCAAGCCCCCGCGAGCAGGGCAAGCTGCCGCGCGGTGAGCTAACTCGGCGGGTCGCTGCAGCGGGAGGAGACAAGCAGACACAGGAGAACGCAAAAACGAACACAGCAAGAACAAGCAGAAAGGGGGGGATATATAATAAATAAATAAATCTTTAAAAAATAATAAAAATAATAATATTCCTTACAGTTCTAATATTTTGTAATTTTAAATGTAGGATAGAGAATGGAGAGTTATAATTAATACAAACTTACTAATGCAAATACATGGATTGTCAGAGAATTTGAATCTAATAAAATTATTTTTAACATTAAAAATATTATAAATATAATTGAATCTTTCTCTGATGATTGAGTGGTATATTAGCCAAAGGGGTGCTGATGCAAAATACCAGAAATCTGTTGGCTTTTATAAAGGGTATTTGTTTGGGGTAGAAACTTCCAGTTACCAGGTGTAATGGTTTGGCAGTTTTATGTAATTATGAATTCCAAAAATATAAATTGAATCATGCTTGTAAACTGATCTGTTAATCTGGGCATGATTAGGTTATGATTAGGGCGTTAACTGGGCCATGTAAGTAGGGCGTTGAGCCCCGCCCCTTGGTGGGTGTGGTCTCAAGTATAAAAGGCAAGGCCAAAGACAGAGGGAGCAGATTTGAGAAGCAGTTCTGATGATGGAGAGGACACCCCAGGAGAAGACAAGTGAGCAGTTCTCCTGATAGTCTACAGCTGGGAAGAGAGGAACCCAAAAAGCCTGAACCCTGGCAAATGTCGGCAGCTGTCTTGCTCCAACACGTGGACTTTGGTGAAGGAAGAAACTTATGCTTTGTGGCCTGGTAACTCTAAGCTTCTACCCCAAATAAATACCCTTTATAAAAACCAACCAATTATTGGTATATTTGCAAAGGCACCCCGTTGGCTGACTGATAAAACCAGGCCATAAAGCGTAAGTAACTTCTCTTACCAAAGTCTGTTGCCACGGGATGGAGCAAGATGGCTGTCATCTACCAAGAGTTCAGGCTTCTTGGGTTCCTCTCTTCCTGGGGCTTGTTCCTTTCTGGGCTCAGCTGCCCTGCTCCCTCCACAAGGCCAGCTGTAGACTTTCAGGCAAACGGCTTGTCTCTCTTCCCGGGCCCTCTGCTGTGTCTATGGAGCTGTCTCTATTCCTCTGTGTTCTTCTCCTGTGTGTTTACTTCCCGGGCTCCAGCTCAAAACGCAGCATCAAAACTCCAATTCACTCCTCTGCTCTGCCGTGTAGTTTTATCTGTGAGTCCCTGTCCACCAAGGGGGCAGGGACTCAATGTCCTACTGACATGGCCCAATCAAAGCCCTAATCATAATTTAATCATGCCAAGATACAGACCAGTTTACAAATATAATCCAATATCTATTTTTCAGATTCATAAACAAGACCAAACTGCCACAAGTGGGAACCTCAAGATATGTAGTATCTTATTATAAACTTCAGTTATTGTGCTAGAATTCCACAGAAGTACCAGGAAAAGATTTTATTTTCTGGATTTTATGTTCTAGATAAATCAGCTTTTGCTCTGCTACGTTATAACTAGCAACTAATCTTCCTTAGACCAACACAGGCAGCATTTATTAAAGTGATCTTTTTCTCTAAGCAGAAAAGATTTAGGAAGGAGAGAAATATAACTGATCTAGATTGTATTTAATTTTGCCACTGATTACTGTGTAACTTGAGAATTCTTCCTAGTTCTTTAGTGAATTCCAGCAAGAATCAAAATGGAGATTTGCAATCTTAATGAATATTGCAAAGAAATGCCAAAGTTCAGGAGTTAGATGCCAAATAATTCCTTCTTCCTTATTCTTTTAGTGTGAAAAATGAGAAAGGGGGAAATTATTTACATAAATATTATACCTATATGTGTTGGCCATTGTTAAATTCACTCACAATTGCAGAATAGATATTAGGAATATTTTGACAAAGTGGGGAATCAATTTCTTTTGCAAAAAATTAATGTATATTTATTAACCTTAGCATACTTTCATGAATTTATTTTTATGTCAGCGGTCTACTCTAAGATTGAGTTTCTTGCATTAAGGACCATGCCTTATTCATCTTTGTGTCCTGGGCACCTTGCAAAGTGCCAATTACATGATGATGCTGTATGCTTGTTAAGTGAATGAAGGATGAAATATTCAGAGTTTTGAGTTGTAGGTATAAGTAGGTCATTTAAAATATAGGTAACCTTAAAATGCTCCTGCCATGCAGTCTTATTTTTTAGGCCCGTGAGTTGAAATTAAAGAAAAATAAATTTGTGATATACCAAAATCAGGATTTAATACTGCTATGGCAGGAGGAGGACAAAAAGGAGTCAAGAAAAGGTTCATGGGGGCTTTTTGTTAGGAAATGAAACTGAACAAATATGGCAGAATGTTAAGATAGATCAAGTCTATTTTTTAGCATATTCAAAATATTTCAGTCTCAAAAATTCAGTTAAAATTAAAAGGTGGTCCAATATTTTCTTTATGCTGAGTCACTTTTCACTTTTATTAGTTTCAGCTCCTTAAATTTTAAAAATTGAAATATACCTAACATACAATAAAATGCAGTAGGTACTCTTACATATGGCTTCTTTCACATAACATGTTTTTGAGACTCACGGTTGTGCATGCATCCATAGTTGATTCTTTTTAAATACTGTTTAATATTCCATTACATGAGTATACCACGCTTCTCCTGTTTATGGACATTTGGGCTATTTCCAGTTTCTGGATATTAGGAATACGATTGCTATGAACATTCTTAGTGGATGTACCATTCTACACTCCCAAGAAACAATGTATGACAGTTCTACTTGCTCCATGTCCTGCTAACATTAGGTGTGAATCATGTTATTTTAGCCATTGTGGTGGAGGTGAAATGGTATGTCATTGTGATTTTAATTTGCATTTCTCTGATTAATAAAGATATTGACCACCTTTTTTTTAAAACAATTTATTGAAGTATATCATTCACACATGATCATACATAAACTACAAGTGTTCAGCAAATATCATGAACTTAAAAACAAACATGTATAACATCATACAGGCTCCCACACATCACCCCCCCACAAACACCCTGCATTGCTGTGAAACATTTGTTAACATATCATGAAAGAGCATCATCAAAGTAATACTACTAACTATAGTCCGCATCTTCCTCCCTATACATTTTTTTAAGGATTTATTTACTTTTATCCATCCCCACCCCCCCCCTTTTTTTTTTCTGTTTCTGTGTCCATTCACTGGATGACTCTGTCTGTTTCCTGCCCTCTCTTCTCATCCTTCTCCTCCTGTCTTTACCAGGATTTGATCCTGGGAAACTCCGATGTGGGAGAGAGGCATTCTACCACCTGCGCTACCTTAGTTCCTGGTTTTTCAGCGCATCTTGTCTTGGCTCTCCCTTCTGTCACTCTCCTGTTACGTCATCATGTTGCTGCGTGGCTCATGGGGCCTGATGGTGTGCCTGCGGACAGGGCCTGGTGGCACAGCCGCACACAGGGCCTGGTGGCCCACGCGCCTTCTGTATTTTTCTTTTTTAAATTTTTACCAGGAGGTCCTGGGGATTGAACCCAGGTCTCTCCATATGGCAGGCAGTTGCCCAACCATTTGAGCCACATCTGTTCCCCTGTTATATCACCTAAGGTTGACCAAAGATACCTAGAGTTACAGTCATTACCCATACTGGATGTTCATATAATAAATCAGGCTTAGTTTATCACCAGCATTCCAAAAACCAGACCTAGGGAGAAAAACTAGGTCTGGGGACATATGCATGGTTTCTAATATAGCGAATGTTTAGCCTACCCTGATTATCACAAAATCAAGACAGCGAGAATATTCACAAATTGACCACCTTTTCATGTATTTATTGACCAGTCATGTATCTTACAAAATATTTGTTAAAAGTTTTTTTTTAAGATTTATTTTAATTTATTTATATATCCCCCCTTGCTGCTTGTGCTCACTGTGTTCATTTGCTTTGCGTTTCTCTGTGTCTGCTTGTCTCCCCTTGCTGCATCAGCTTACCAAGTGGCAGCTTGCCTTCACCAGGAGGCCCCGGGCACCGAACCCGGGGCCTCCCATGTGGTTAACCAGAGCCCAACCAATTGAGCCATAGCCAGTTCCCTTTGTTAAAAGTTTTTTGTCCATTTTTCCCTCAGTGGTTTATCTTTTTATTGTTGATTTTTAGAATTTTTTAAAAATATATATTCTGGATACAAATTGTCAAAGGTATGTGTTGTAATTTCTGGAAAAATATTTTTTGCAGCCTGTAGCTTGTCTAATCATTTTCTAATGATGAATTTTTTAGTTGTTGTTACATATCCCCCCCTTTCTGCTTGTTCTTGCTGTGTTCATTTTTGCATTCTTCTGTGTCTGCTTTGTCTCCCCCCGTCGTGGCAACGTGCCGAGTCAGCTCACCACGCAGGCAGCTTGCCCCGTTCACGAGCGGCTCTGCTCTGCTTGTGGGCAGCTCTGCTCTGTTCGCAGATGGCTCTGCTCTGTTCTCGGGTGACTTGCCCTGCCTGTGGCGGCTTTGCCTTGCCCATGGCGACTTTTTGCCCTGCCCATGGTGGCTCTGCCCCGCCCACGGCGGCTTGCCCTCTCAAGGCGGTCTGCCAGCTCGGAGAGGCCCCGGAAACTGAACCTGGGGCCTCCCATGTGGTAAACTGGCGCCCTATCCACTGGGCTACAGCCGGCCCCCTCTAATGGTGAATTTTGATGAGAGGAATTTTTTTTTCTTTCATGGTTAATGTTTTGTGTCCTGTCTGAGAAATCTTTGTCTACTCCAAGTCCGCAAAGATCTTCTGTGCTTTCTTCCAGAAGCTTTATGGTTCATTTTTCTTTGCTATTACTTTGTCCCCTGACTAATAAGTTTCTTCTACCATAAAGATCCTCATTACTTCTCCTTGGGGGATAATGGCAGAGGATTGGTCTGTAACTTTTACCAAACACTTTACTAAGCACTGCTACTGCAAATTAATTTGTTGTTTTTTCCTTCTCAGCAAGGTCTCTTTGAAAGACAAATTGAGCTATCTCTCTCTTTTCTGGTAACTCCCCATTATACTTTCATACTTGCAGGCCTTCAGGGATCTAGTTTTAAAACAAAATATTCTGGAAAGCCATAGGAAAACAGGATCCTGGTCTAAGAGTTGTCACCTGGAATAATGTATTAAATGTGAATAGATGATTATTGAATGAATTTTGATGCCTTCTTCACCTCTTATTTAAACATCTTTGTAATGGTACTAAAGTTAAGAATTATAAGGACTACTTTTTAATACTAGTAAATGGGAGAGAATGCATTGAAGCAAAAAGTTGCAGTCTTAGAACTTGTAAAACTTAAATACAGATCTCTACTGAAATCAGTAGGCTAACTTATTTTTATGGTGTTGATATGGTGCTAACTAGAAAAATAGGTAAATTGGTGAGCTAGAAAGGATTTAGGAAGCATGGACAGAAGATCCTTTAATACTGTTTAGTAAGGTATTCATTTTATCCATTTGAGGAAATTAAAAATTCTTTATGAAAGGAATGCATTTTTAAGTTGGTGACTATTGCTAAATCATTGGGTATTACAGGTTTGGATGCATAGTACAGCTAAAAGGAATGCAATCCTATTAGATGGTGTTTATTGTCAACAGCAATACTTCTCCAAAAAACACACAAATTATTCTCAGAATTTCAGAAAAAAGTCTGAACAGTTTTTCGAGATTTCTTTTGGGGAGGATAATAATCTTGAGTTTGATTTAAACATTATAAGCAATCAACTTTTTTATGGTATGGGGGCCCAGGGAATGAGCTCAGGACCTTGTATGTAGAAAGCCAGCATTCAACCACTGAGCCAAATCAGCTCCCCTGAGTTGGTTTTTTCATGTATTTGCTTGTTTGTTTGTTTTTAGAAGACACTAGGGACCAAAGCCAGGACCTCCCATGTGGAAAGCAGGCACTCAACTGCTTGAGCCACATCCGCTTCCGTGAGCAGTCAACTCTTAGTTATTCATGTATGATTGATCAGTTTTGCAGATTACCTTCCTAAAATATTTCATCTTAGTCAGGTTTCTCTTGCCTTCTTAGGTTCTGGGTGGAGAGTGAATTGCTACAATCTGTTGCATTTACTCTGGGAGGAAGATTATTTTTAATGTTTGCTTGATCATAATGTAATCAGAAAAGTAAAACTGCTCTACATTAACAAAAAATCCTGAAGATACAAATTATTTTGGGGATGTCTGTACTTGTCCTTTCCATTAATGAGAATGGTAGAGTGAGAAGTCCTGACCCCATAGAATTGTTTTTGACGTGTTTCTAACTTGCCACTGTTCATGCATGCCTCCTTCCATGATATGGTCCCAGCAGTGCCTCCTTAGCAATAGGAGTAAGCTGTCTAGCTGTCCTGGGCCAGGATAGGCATTGTCTGGGAGCTAAAATCAAGGCAACAACAGCTAGAGAACCAATGGTTTATTATAGTACAGGAGAAGGCAAAAGGCCCAGAAACCCATAAGTCAACAAAGTAAGGTAATCAGGACTGCCAGGATTGCCTATCTTCTACGGAAAGAAGCAGCAGAATATACCCAAGTGAATCTGTGCCAGGGATTATGTCATGTGGTAGAAATACCTGGATGGAAAGTTGCTTCAGGATCTCAGCCTGCCTATCTGGAGAAACTAGGTCAATGAAGCAGCAGTAGCTGATAGGGTCCTGATTCACTTCCCTCATATATATCCTATAGATATAAATACCTATGATGTTTGGCTTGAGCTTTTTGTCCCCAGGCTTTATGTGATCCTATACTAAAGTATCAAATTTAACAAGATCTAGGCAAACTTATTCACGTTTGAGTAAGGGATTATAGACTCTGGCCCTTTGTCCTCTGTTTTCTTTGGCTAGGTGACTTTCTTATTGTTCGCGTCCTTCCCAACTTTCATCTCAAGGGTTATAGAGGAAGCAGGAGTAACTTCTCACATCTCCCCAGTTAGTAGGCACTATTTCAAGCAAAGAAATTCCTGTCTCCTGAGAGCTTGTAATGTAAGGTAGTATGATTGTTACTATACATACTAAATGTAAGTCATGATTTTTATGCACTGTTGGAAATTTAAAAAAATAGTGTTAGCCTTTGGATTTTTTGCCTTTTGTTCCCCATTTAAAGCAAGTTCTTCTTAAGCCTTTCCCTGAACTTAAGGACACTGTTGTTTATTGAGAGCCTCCCCCTATATTTTCTTATATATTTTTATATATTATATTTTCTTATAAGCTAAAGACTGGTCAGTACTCTCCTACTTTGCTTCGAGTACAAGGAAGCAGAGGTGAACAGCATTGCTGTTCAGCTGCAGCTGCTTCCCAGAGGGTCACAAGAAGCACCTGAAATCTTCCACTGGACACCAGACTCATTGGGTTGTATGCCACCAGGTCTTATTCCATATATGGAATTTTATTCCTCCTTAAAGAAAACATGTTGAGACAGTAGTTTCTAAGAAAACAGACCTCACCACAATCCCTTTCATATGCAGCACCTCAGGCCTTTCCTTGCATAGATTTGAGATTCTTTCAGCTGTACAAATTCTTCATAAGGACAGATGATTCATTAAGTTTGTTTTGTGGAAAGAGAGGAAATCAAGTAAATGCATTACCCACCACCTAAATGAACTAACTGTGGAGTTAAGCTTTGGGAAACCTAAAACCATTTAAAGAACATCTAGTCTTAAATTGCAGCAAGATATTTTCAGATGATCTGCCAACATAAGGAAATTTGCAACATCAGCCCCTTCAACAATCCATCCCAACTGAATAGTCTGTGGCCTAAGCAAGTATTTTTCCACTCTCCAGTTTACCACATCTTTCTTGGCATCAAATTACCTTTCTACTGAATTCAAATCGTTAGTTCAACTATTGGGCTGAATTCAGTTGTGGGAGTAGAAATGGAAATTATTTATTCCAGGAAATTTAATGATGTTACTGCTGCACCATACACATATGGTCATAATATTTAGATACTAATGTGTTTCTGAAAGTTATGTTTATGACTT
The DNA here is from genome assembly GCA_004027955.1 of Chaetophractus vellerosus. Taxonomy (NCBI): domain Eukaryota; kingdom Metazoa; phylum Chordata; class Mammalia; order Cingulata; family Chlamyphoridae; genus Chaetophractus; species Chaetophractus vellerosus. Next base: position 14,820 of record PVKH010015565.1, read on the forward strand.
TAAGGGGGAGTGGAGCCCCATAGCAAAAGGGGAGTCTTTTTTTTTTTTTAAAGAAGATTTAGATTATGTAAGTGTTACATAAAAAATATAAGGGATTCCCATAAGACCCACTCTCTCCCCCTCCTACACTTCCCACATTAACAATATCCTTCATTACTGTGGTACATTTGTTACAATTGATGAACCCATATTGAAGCATTGCTACTAGCCATAGACTACAGTTTACATTATAGTTTACACTTTGTCCTGTATAATTTTGTAAGATATGACAAAACATACAGTGATTTGTATTCGTCATTGCAGTGTCATGAAGGACAAATCCAATGTCCCAAAAATGCCCCCATATTACACCTATTCTTCCCTCACATTCCTCAGAACCACTGCCTTTGTATCGGTGATAAGAGTTCTTCCATTGCTGAAATAATATTCTACTTTAGTCCATCGTTCATTCTCCAATCTTGAGGCTTTGGGGATGGTGATGCTTACTCTGCTTCTAATTGAGAGGGGGCTTAGATTCCATGGGGCAGATGGATGGAACTATCTTCCTTGCAGTTACAAACCCTCTCTGTTCCTTGAGATGGATGTTGTCCATCATCATCTCCTTGTTAGTTGTCCTGGGTGAGTCCAGTGAACTGGAGAGTAGGTGTTGCAACTCTGCTGACATTCAGGGCTCAACTGGTACATGGACGGACCAAAGATTTAAGTCCGTGGGACATATATTTATCAAGTATAGTGCTAATTATGGGTTCAAATAAAAGGGGCAGAAGAGCCATGTATAGAGAACCTGTAAATGAGTCTAACTCTGTTACACTGGGGAGCATAAATTTCCAAGTAAGGCCCACTGACAGGGGGCTGAATTCCTGAGCTGTCTACCCTGCTTATCTTTTTTTAAGTATATGCTCAGTAGTTTTGTGTGTATTTATCGTAAGATCATTTAACCATTTCAGATGTAAAGTTCATAGTGCCATTTAATTATTCTTTAGCTACTTTTCAATGTAATCCTTTTTTAAAAAAGATTTATTTTTATTTATTTATATATCCCCCCTTGCTGCTTGTGCTTGCTGTGTTCATTTGCTTTTACATTTTTCTGTGTCTGCTTGTCTCCCCCTGCTGCGCCATCCTGCTGAGTCAGCTCACCATGTGGCTGCCCGCCTTCTCCAGGAGGCCCTGGGAACCAAACCCGGGGCCTCCCATGTGTTAAACCAGAGCCCCACCAATTGAGCCAC
>PVKH010015566.1:0-16047 GCA_004027955.1 Chaetophractus vellerosus
CTTGCTTTCTCAAAAGACCTAAGTTAGCTGAAAAAATAACTTTATGCATTAAAATAATAAAATATCAACTTAAAGGTATGAGAGCCAAGGAAAATAAAATAAAATCTAGACTGGAATAGGAGATGAGCATGGGTGGATTTATATTGTTGATTTGACCACCAAGAGTTGATACGCATCTCTTTGTTAATCACAGGATTGTCTTTGGGACTCTTCAAAAGAGTGTTAATAAGCTAAAAGTGTATCACAGATAAAATATATAAATATGATTATTAACATTTAATCAATAGGAATTCTGAATATTTTCACCCTTAACCAGATACAGATTAGGTATACTATAACAAACTATACTCAAATGAATATAATTTGAGAAAAAATTGAGAAGCCATTCAAAGATACATTTTTCTGTTATTTGGAGGATATTGCTTGTTTTATTGAATTCAAATACGGTGACAGAGCAACTTACTTGGAAGTTCACAAAAAATGAATTCCCCTGTAGACTATTTTTTTAGTGAATACTTCAATTATTGTAACAAAGTTTTACCATTAATGTTTTTGGTTGTGAAAGACTCTAAAATACAATATTGTGTGCTCGAACACACATAATGCATGTGTCTATATCCATATCTGCATATATAGACACGTGTGGGCGTGTCTCATACTGGTTTTTAAGCCATCATGAAGTCATTTTAGAGTTGCAGTAAAGCGGGAATGAATATTCTAAGTGTGAGAGGATGCAAATTTTTTTTCTAAGTATGGAGACTTTCCATTAAGCACTATGCAATACTCTGCCATTTTGCTTTTCTTTAAGCTATCCTTGAATTTAAAGTAACATGAAATACCCCAAATCAATTATTCACATTCTAATTAGGAAGAAAAGCAGGATGCTATTTTCCATACACCGTCTCCAAAAAAGGGACATGTACCAGATAAAACATTTACATTTTTTTTTCACTTTGAAGATAGGAACTGAATTTCACTGTACAATTTTCAGTTTACTGATCTGAGAAAATTATATGGGTTGGAGAATGCTATATTTATTTCTCAAGTATCCCATTAACTGCTTACTATAAAAATTCAATATAATAACCTAATATGTTTTCTGATGAAATCCCTTGACATAGATGTTAAATAAATGTAGCAATCTCTTTAGTATTTTCAATTTAATATTACATATTCACATTTTACAGGCATATGATTTGAATATAATAAATGTCTACAAATACTTTTAATTTAAAAAAAACTAAAGGATTATATCTATAAGATAGCGAAATGTTAAAGTGATGTAATAGCCAGGTGTATTTAAATTAGAACTGAAAAATAAGAAACTTATGTCAACAGGAATTGTGGCTTTTCTCCATTCTACAGAAAATCTTCAAAATAGCCTCATTCAATAATTCTATAACATAGAACATTATGACCATGCACTATTTTTAAACAGCTCTATAAACAAAATTTTGGATTAAAATAGTAAAGAGGGACACAGAGATTCAAAGAGGAAGAACTGAAGTTGAAGTATGGAAGAATTTAGTGAGAGAAAATTTAAGGCAAATAATCGGTATCTTAATCTATATCAGCTAAACTGAGTCTCAATGAGTGCAAATAAAGCCATTGATGTGGAGGTGTCAATTTGAGACCATTCTAAGAGCAAAATTTGAAAAAAGTGTTGTTGGAGTAGTATATGTTTAAAGAGAAAATAAAGGACTGTATATTTTTAGGATCTCTGAGTTTATATTTATACTACAGGGAAAAAATCAATAAATGTATGTTAACCTGAAAATAACAGGGGTAAGCGTGGTGAAATGCATGCATTGTTGAATACAGAAAATAAATGATGTATAACCATAAAGTTTTAGTGTCATGCTTCACAACTCATTCTTTAATAAAGAACGCAAACATACTCAGGGAGAATAGGAAACTGTTATTCAAATACACAAGGGTCTAGAGCCCAGAAAATAGGAAGAAAAACTAAATAATATTCAGTGGAAAGTCCATCTCAATCCAGTTACTTAACACTTGGATCAACAACCTGTCTATGGCAGAGAATGAATCAACATCCATTTTTCACATACTACCTAGTTCATGTGAGAAACTGTTCAAACCCTGAATAAGACAATCAAATTTCACAGTAAAAGGTAAATACAATAAAATATATCAAATCATGTTTAGGAAGTACATATGCAAACTAATTTAGATATTTGTTTAAATGATGCATATGTAAGTTAAGTATACCAAAATACAGAAGTATTGGAGAGAATAATCCAGTGAATCATAGTGAAGAGCCTGGATAACAAAGTCAATGAATGAACACTTTAGTAAAAAAGCAGCCTAATAGAGAATAATAGTGCCGTGTGTGTGTGTGTGCGCGTGTGTGTGTGTGTGTGTGTGTGGCACGCCTGGTGAGCAAGCTGACCTATGTGGCTAATGGGCTGCATTCTCATGTCCACCTTCACACATCCAGTCCCCGTGGGGACAGTCAGGCTCCTGAGAGAAGAGAGACCCTGGTGGAGAAGGAAGGCACTGTTTGGTCATGTGACAGAATTTCCCCTGCAAACTCTGTAGACTTTGGAAGATTAACACCATATTTCTATCAATCTAAATAGAACTAAAGTGATATAGGAACTATGAAGTAATTCTCCCTTTATCATATGAATGATTGAGGCACACATACTACAACACACTAATCAATTCAGATTTTCATGACCAAAGAGAGAGTTTGGAACACTGCCACAGAGATTATCAAAGGATTGAAAAATAATACCTGTGAGGAAGGTGAATCATTCTGGGTTTTCAAGTCGAAATGGGCTTAAAGAGGAATTTGAAGGACCTAAGTTTGCTATAAGGAAAATTCTCCTGACACTGTAGGTTGTTAAACATTAAAGTGGTTTGCTGTGACTGTGGAAACTACAATCTCAGGAAATCTGAAAAATTAGGGATGATTCAGATCTTCTGCTCAGAAGATTTGAATGTGGGCTTTATTCAAACAAAACTCTCTAAGTCCCATCTAGCTCTATAAGTTTAAATCTCAGTACAGATGTAAACAGTATTTTCTAGCTAACATTCTGACACAATGGGGGATTGCAGCAACACACTTTTTACAGTGCATAAAGGCATGTGAGGCAGTAGTTTGTCATAAGTAGGAAACTGAGTGATAGCTCTGAGTATTTATATTTTCATATTTTATATTTCTTATGCAAATTACATATAGCACTTAATCAAAGGTTTTTATAATATACTGAAGTTTTGAATAATTCATGCTAATGAAGCATTAGGTAGTGATGAAAAGTATCTAAAATAAAAAATAAAAATCAGGCACCTTAAATTTTTCCTCTTTATATCAGTACAGACTTAAAACACTGGTTTTTACCTTGACCTAGAAAAGTTGTTCTTTGAGGTTAGACATTTACTTAGTCACTAATAGTAAAAAACTTTTTAAAAATGTATCATGATATAGGCATAATATATATATACCTACAATTTCCTGACATATATTTGAATCCTTAAAAAAAGCCTATAATACCTACTGAGGAATAAAGTAATATTATATTTGTTATAGATTCTGGACAAAATAATTTTATGTTTAAAAATATTTTGAAAACACAAATAATACTATAAAACGTACTTGAACAAATGGAATAGGAAACTACATTGAATAGTTTACTAAATTGAATAGCAATCACAAATTGCATTTTTTCATATATTTGAATACACTACAACAAAGCATCCAATTCAGATTTCCATAAAGAAATCTTTAGCTTCTGTTAGACAAAACTACATAGTAAAGCATTAGATTTAACCAAATTCTGACACCAACTCCTTTCCTTTTTCTAGTGACCTGATGCGTAATCTTTAGGGTTTATTTTCTTATGGCAATATTATTAAACTAATCCCAAATGATGACTTCACTAAAGCACATCATAAAGTGCCACTCAAACTTTCTATATGCTTCCTAAATCAGCATGCTGATTCATAACTTGACATAGTACCGGTAAGCTACCTTGACTTCCCTGCAGTTAACAGCATTAGGTAAATATTTACATCCATAATACTATAGATTCTAATGACTGTGTTGAAAATGCACATGTAAACACATACCCCTCTCTGAGTAACAGTTTGTCAATGAATTGTATAAATAGACACAGTATGCCGATTGGTAAGATTTATACCTTAGATATCCACTCCTACTTATTATACCAGTCTTTGTACGCCCAGGACAATATCTCATCTCTCAATATATCTTTTTGTTTATTTTGATTTTGAATATAAGTGCGTGTGTGTAGGTTACCGGAGAGGGAGATCCGTTCTTGCAGAGAGGACCTCTGAAGACTCCTTTAATGCCCCGGTAATGCCCATTGCTGAGATGTCTCGAACTGATGACCAGGTAACAAGCCATGTGGGTCCGGGCGGGAGGCGCAGAGTCTTGACTCCTCACCAGGCGACCAGCCGTGGAAATGCGGGCTGCTTCCTCAGTAGTAGCAGTGACTGCCACCTCCCGAAAAGAAGCGGCCAGTAGTAAGCAGGGGACACGGCGTCCCCGCGCGTCCCCGCACCTCGCCCGGCGCAATGCTCCGGCTGCAAGAAGCCGCGGCTCTCACTACCGAGGCGGCGGCAACCACAAAGCACTTAGGGGACCCGCGGAGCCAGTCCACATGCTGCTTTGACGAGGTGGCTGCTTAAACGCAAGCGGGCATTTTTTTTTAAGGACAACTTCCTGAGTCTGCTCAGGAATCAGGAATTCCCCCGCCCTTTTCCTCTCGCCCCCACCTTCGCACCAAGTGCATGCGTTGGGGATGCTCAGGCGCCGGTTTCCCTTGCCCGACCCGGGGCGTCCGGGCTGGGCTGTGGGCTGCAGCGCCGGGATTCGACAGTAACCGCAGCCGCAGTAGCAGCTGCCGCCGCCGCCTGCGCGGAAGAGTGGCGGGGAGTCCTCCGAGCGCCAAAACCGCGGCCCGCGCTGCAGTGGCGGGAGAGGGCGTGGAGGAGGCGATGGGCGCGCAGGGGCAAGGACAGGGAGTTGGGAACGTGGCGACTATGCGCGGGGGCAGTTAGCACCGTCGCTCGGGGCCGCAGGTGCGGGGCAGTCCAGGAGACGAGGGCTGAGACAGGCGGCCGGGCGAGGAGGTGGCAGCAGCCGCGGTGACAGCGGGAGGCGCTCGGGGCTCGGGACGCGCTTTCCCAGCATTCTGGCAGCAGCCTCTCTCGTCCCTTCCTTGCCTTTCTGCCCTGTCTCTGAGCCAAATTTCACTGTGTTTAGGGGCAGGGGCCGGGGATGACGGAAAAGGGCAGTGGTGGAGGAGACCCGGGCGGGGGGTGGCGTTTTCTTTTTTCTTGGCTGGCTGCTCGCCTCCAGTATTTCTTCTGCGCTCGGGATGACGACGGGATTGGCAGAAGCAATAGCTCCCCAGCCCACTCTAAGAACGAGCTGTGCAGTCCCAAATAGGGTAGACACATTAAATGTGCGATGATAGGTAATGGATGGAGGAAGAAGTAAGTTTTAGATAGAAAACTTAAATAAGATATTAAAATGAAACATGCCTGCGTATATGTGCAATTACATGCACATACCTAGAGTTTAAATATTCACTTACAAGCCTTCTGTTATCCTTCAAGAGGCAGCTATATACGGTCTGTATTGGACGTTTGCGTCTTCCCAGTCCGCAACAATCACTCCTTAGAAGTAGGTTTTAACAGGCATTATATCATTTACTGTAAATTGTAAATAAAGCCACTAGAGAGCGAGCTGCACTGAGAATGAAGGACCTGGCAGAAATGTGCTCTGAAAAGAAAAGGAAGTCCTTCTAGTGTCGGGAGACAGCACTCCCTCTCCCCCACTCAGCTGTGGGCCTATTGGGATTCTCTAATCCAGCTCTCTGCTGGGAAGAAGGTGAAGGGTCTGTACTTTTCCCTCTTCAGTCTTGGCTTTGGAATTAATTGACTGATAAAGCTCCCAATCTTCTCCCCAACTCTCTCCTCCCTGGGCCCCTGCAATGCCCCTAACCCATCCCAGTTGACATTGAGGAACTCTCACAATAGGCAAGAAGAGGTAATTTAATTGATTCTATTCAGGCAACTCATAAAACTCTTAGGCAAAATTTTTTCCAATTACTGTAACTTTTTAACTACACAATAAAAAGCTTACCTTTTTGTTTATATTGTTACAATAACTTAATATCCTTACTATTTTCTTAAGAAATGCATATATTTTTCTGTTGATATAGTAGGCTCTTTCAAGTTTTCAGAAAGCTTCCTACTATATCAGCCAAAAATCCCAAATTCCTTGCAGTCTGCTAATTGAAGATAACTGAAACTTAAATAGTGCAATGGAAAACTTGAAGAGCTTTTTAAATTATTTTTTGTTTATCTTGTAATTAACCACCTCCCAAATATAAGAAAAAAATTTAAAGAGCAGTGATAGTAGGTGCAGCATGTCTGCCTTCTTTCTGTAGAGGCATGATGTGTTTAACAACTTTGTAATTATGCAACGTGGAGCTGCGAAATGTTTCATGAAACTGAGAGCAAGTACTTTTACTCACTTATAGACATTAGCAATATTTTATAGAAAGAAAACAATGTATTTGCAAATAGTGAAACTTCAAAAATAAGTAAAAGCTTTGCCAAAACATGAATAAGGTGGCATTTTAAAAGGAGATAGTGTGACTCAGACCATAACTACTGTTTCCCTCTTAAAAAGTGTAGGTAGCACACAGTATTGAAGACCTGAGTGTAAGCATCTTCAAATGCAATACTTAGAAAGATGAATGATGGCACATTCTCGCAATGACATTTTGAGGATACCATGTTTTCTTCATTGTTCAAATATAATTCCTAAAAATCCTTAGTTGTTCTTAAGATTCAGCCATACTTTTCTAAAATGAAAGGGTTGACTTGAGAAGTAAGCATTCCAATCCAAATATATCATCCTATTGTATTATTTTTAATTCAAAGAATGCCCTAGCTATCATAAAATTAACATTCATTTGACAATTATCCTATGTGCATTTGAGTTTTTCTAAAGGAGACAAAGTAATCCCTTTATATAATAATACTTCAAAGATTGTAGCAACTTACTATATCTTTCTTAAAATGTACTGTTTGAGGTCTTTCTTCATTAGAAATTAATGATTTAAATTCTGTTAATTTGTGATGGGTTCTAGTTACCATATTTTAAATCACTTGTTCTTTTCCTTTGCTTTCTAATTTTTGCAATCCATTTGAAAATATGCTTGTTATACATGTATGTTGCATTTTTTATAACCTTAGCCAATTTTTAAAATAGTTTAAAAAACAAGAAAACAACTCCATTCTTTTCTTTGCCACATTTTGATTGCTATCTATCAATGTGATGACATCATGTTCAACAACTCCCCATCCCTGCCAATCTATATTTTATATGGGGCTCATCCCATCTAAACAGAAGGATATATATATATATATATATATATAAATTATATAAATTTAATTGTTTCAGATACCAGGTTGTTTAGCTGTATTAACTTCCCTCTTTACCAAAGGAGATACTCACTTTCCAATTCCAATATTTAAAAATTTTCAGAAAAAGTAAAAGGAAAGCAAAACACTTTAAAATAAGATCATCTTTAAAAAAGTTTTAAATACAGGTCAAATTTCATTACAACAAACATTATGTAAAACAAATATCACGTGTAATTTTACAAGACCCATTTATTTAAAGCAATGTTTAGCTTGATGAGTTTTCATACTAAAAAAGGGAATATAATGGCAAAGAGTATTTGCCTATAGATAATTTGGCATTCCCACATATTTCCAGATTCATGGCTTTGTTCTATATTATTTACATAGTAAGAATTCCTCTTTTCTGTTCCCTCATCTTCCATTAAGAGACCAGCAAGTCTCTTAAACACATCCTAAATCTATTCCCCTCTCTCCATATCCACTGCCCCTACCTTAGAACAAATCAGCCCCTCTTGCTTGTACCAATGCAGTATCTTCCTAACTAGTCTCCCTGCTCCCAATCTTGCTGACCTTTAAAATTCATTCTTTATATCCAGAAGCCAGAATATTTTTAAAAATCATATCCTAGTACTTCTGTATTAAACCATCTAATTATTTCTTACCACACTCAAAATGAAATTCAAATTCTTTATTCTCATAGAAATCCCTGCTTGATCCAGCCCTGCGCATTTTCTTCTACTGCCTTCCCCTCTCTCTGTGCTACTCACGATGCTCCTCAAACCACTAAATTGGCTTCCACTAGAGAGCCTCTGCTCCAGCTGTTCCTTCTACTGGAAATGATCTTATCTGAACCTTGCCTATTTTTTTAATTGATTGCTTCTCATTCTTGAATGCTACCTCTGAAAGCAGAGCCCTCCTCTATTTCATCCACTGCTGTGGCTCTAAAACAATACCTTACCAAAACATTAATTCTTAATTGACAGAGAGTGACTAAATCAATATTTTATTTTAATCTATTAATAATACATTTAAATTACATCTATGTGATTATACATAGATATACATCTATCTATCTTTATATGAGAAATTCTGAAATTTAGGTTGTAATATTTTAGCTATTGTTGGTTTGCATCCTAACAAATATTTGGACAAATTTAGTCCAGTAAAAATACTGATCCCATTACTTAAACTCTCAATTCTTCTCCTAAATTCCATGCTTTATATCCTGTCTCTTGCATAGTTAACTATGATAGAAACTTTATATTCAATTACAATAAAGATTTTATTTTCCAGTGGCTAGAGCTTTACACCCTTAAGTGTATGACACCCAAAAGTGACCTTGGTTGCCCCTGAAATGAATTGAGCCTATCAGGAACAAGGGGTCAAGTTGCAGAACTCAGAAATTTAACAGTGAAGCCCTTAGAGCAGAGTACCAAACTAGGTGCCTATAGGACTGTGAAGCGCAGGATGTTGCAGAATCTTCTTAATATTTTAAGAGTAATGAGAAATCCATATTTTAAAGTAAAATCTTTGAGTATTTAAACATTGGTAACTAATGGAGGATCTTTTTTCTTAATACTGTGGTAATTTTCAACAAAAATACCACATGAAAGATAAAACATCAAACTGCACTGGGAGAAGATACAGACATTATAGAGACATAATAAATAACTTGTATCCAAATATATAAAGAACTCCTACAAACAAATAATGAAAGACAAAAAAGTAAAAGATAAAAGTAAAAGATAGACTCCAAAGGCACTTCACCAAAGAGAATATCAAAACATCCAATAAGCATTAGGAAAGTTGCTCAACAAAAATTCTCATCAGAGAAATGTGAGTTAAAACAGCAAGGAGATATCACTACACATGTCCAAAATGACTAAAATTAAAAAGCCCAAAGAACCAAGTGGTGGCAAGGATCTGGAATTCTCTTGCATTGCTAGTGGGAGTGTAAATTGGTACAACCCATTTTGGAAACTGTTTAGTTATATCCACAAAGATAAATCTCTTTTGTTCTTTAACCCCACAATCTTATTCTTAGCTGAACATCAAAGACAAATGAGTGTTTTTATCTACCAAAGACACATGCAACAACGTTTACAGTTGCTTTATTCCTAATAGCCAAAAAATTGGAACAATGGCAATGCCTATCACCAAGAGAATGAACAATGTATTGCAAAAATGCAATATATCCTTCAGTGGAATATTACACAGCAACATAAAAAATGTGACTTTTATGGGTAATAACATGGATGAATATCACAGACATAAAAATGAGCAAAATGAGTCATACACAAATGACTTCAAACTGTATGATTCCTTTCATATAAATTTCAGGAACAGGCAGAACTAATATTTGGTGATAGAAATCTGAATACTCCTTATCTCTTGGGTAAGATGTACTGACTGGGAAGGGGATGAGAGAGGCTTCTGAGTGTTGTTAGTGCTCAATATCTTGATCTGACATTGTGGTGTGTTTATAAGTGTGTGTGTGTAAAAACTATTTGAACTGTACAAGAATTCTCAATGAGATACCAGTACACATACAAGAGAATGGGTAAGAGATAAACAACAGTTGCCAGTGCTGGCAAGGAAGAGAAATAATTGTAACTTTCATAAATTATGTATAGAAATTAGCACTACAATCTAGAGCACTGTGGGCAAAGTCTGCTAGAGCTGGATATTCATCTACCCTGTGGCCCAGCACGTCTATGCCACGTACAATTTATCTGTGTTATGAGTAGATTAGAGATGTGTTCAGCAAAATATGCATACAAAAACGTTTATTGAAGCATTATTCCTCATAGCACCAAACTGGAAACAGCCCAAACGTCCATCAACTGTAGAATGACTAAAAATCGTTTCATACTCAGACAACTGGAATATTGTACAGCAATAAAAACAAACTACTGTTACACAAAAGGAAACAGATGAATCTCATGACATGCAGTAGAAGAAAAGAAGACAAACAGAAAGACACACATAATATATGATTCTATTTATATAATATTCAAAAATTGGCAAAATGAATCTAAGGGGTTAGAAGTCAGGATAGTGGTTACCTTTAGGGAGCAGTGACGTGAGGGGCACAAAGTTGAGTTCTAGGGGTGGAGGGTATACTGTTCATCATATTATAGAATTAAGATTGTTCCTTTCCTTTATGAAAGTTACAAATCAATTTCAAAAGTTTCTATTACAAAGTAACCCCCTCATTTTACAGATATAGAAACTAGAGCCTAAAGAGCCTTAAAGATTTGCTTCAAGTAATACAAGATAGGAATGAGTCAGTCTCCCACTGTCTGCCTCTCAGGTGATTTTAATTTCAGCAGAGTCATGTGTACAAGAGACTGTGATATACTAGGATTTTGTCTTTTAATAAATTATCATTGTGGCATGATTATGAAAAGCTGTAAAATTTTTACAAATAATTTGGTCAAGCAAAATCCTTTTTTGAAAATTTTAGAAACTATGTATTTTAATATGGTTTTTTGTTTCCTAAACACTTCTAATTTTGTTTATTTTTAAATGTCTTATTGGTTTGCCTATTGCATCTTTCCCCTCATATTGGCTTTAAGTTCTTATCCATTTTACCCTAATATTTTAGCTGAACCAAGATTTCGAGTTTCAAAGTATGAAAAAGCAATGTTTTACAATTGATTAACTGTCTTAATTTCCCAGTTGCTGTGACAAACACCACACAATGCATTGACTTAAACAACAAGAATTTATTGTCTCACAGCTTGGGGGCTAGAAAGCTTACTTCTTCCCAGAGGCAGTAGCCTTCAGGTTGGCCAGCAATCCTTGTGTTCCATTACATGGCGATGTCCTCTCCTTTCTCTTCCAAGTTCCCTGACTTCCAGTTTCTGGATTGCCTACCCTGCCCCCCCCCATGTCTTTCTCTCCTGTGTCTGAAATTCTTCTGCTTATAAAGGACACAAGTAATCTGGATTAAGGTCCACTCTGAATCAGTTGGTCACACCTTAAGTGAAAATAAATCTTCAAGAGGTCCAATTTCATACCCTTAAGGATGCAGATTAAGAACATGTGATGGACTTCTGAGAAGATGGCGTTGGAGTAGACAGAGTTCAACACTCACAAAAACAATGGAGGAAGGGCAAAAAGCCATCCTAGGGAGGTGCTTTGGGGATCTGCAGACCAGGAGAGTGCTGCACATCTTCCCAGAAGGTGAGAAACAGAGAGAGGAAAAAGCCAAAATGAAACCTGTGAGTTACTAGCACCCACAGCCAGGAAGAGCACCTATCCCCTGCCCTCAAGGTGAACAGCCTGGATAAAGCCTGTGGCTCATGTCAGCCAACTTAGAAGGGAACAGACGTCTTCTTCTGTGATAGAAGGAAGGACACAGTGGAGGGTGGAGAATGGATTCTCTTCAATGAGTTCGGCTAGCAGAGCCAGCTTTGAATCTCAGCTCTGGCCAGACTAGGATCAAGGGCAAGTAGAGGTTGACAGAGAAACCTCAGTGGAAAGAATCTTGAATGGGCAACATCTGCTGGCCAGATAGGAAACTACAAGGAGAAAAACATTTTTGGAGTCTCTTAAGTCCTAGACCACTTGGATCAGATCTGTGTCCCATTAGTGAGTCCCTGGCCCTATTTTGATAACTTAAGCTGGGTAATTTTAAGGACAAAATAAGTTGAACCAAAAATCAAAGAAGAACTGTGAAACAAAACCACTAGGCAAGAGAGAGAACAGAACATAAGTTTCTGAAAATTCACCAACATATTCAGATGCCTAGACATCAGCAAAAAATTAGAAGCCATACTAAGAAACAGGAGAAGGATGGTTCAGCCAAGGGAACAAAACAAAAATCCTGATGAGATACAGGATTTAAGACAACTAATAATGATAATCATACAAATCTCCTAAATCAATTCAAGGAGTTAAAGGAACGTATGACTACAGCGATAAGGGATATTAAGAAGGCACTGGGTGAGCATAAAGAACAAATTGAAAGACTGCAAGGAAAATTAACAGAGTTTATGGGAATGAGAGACACAATGAGTGAGATTAAAAATACAATAGAGGTATAAAACAGCAGATTTGAATTGGTAGAGAACAGAATTAGTGAATTGAAGGACCAAGTACCTGAACTTGAAAATACAGGAGAACATAAAGAGAAATGAATGGGGGGAAAAATGGAACAGGGATTCAGGGATTTGAAAGACAATGCAAAATGTACAAATATATGTGTTACCAATGTCCCAGAAGAAGATGAGAATGGAAAAGGAGCAAAAAGAATGTTTGAGGAAATAATGACTGAAAATATCCCAACCATTATGAAAGACATAAATATCAATGTCCAAGAAGGACAACACAACCAAAACAGAATAAATCCAAATGGGCCTACTCTGAGACACTTGCTACTCAGAATGACAAATACCAGAGATAAAAAGAGGATTCTGAAAGCAGCAAGAGAAAAGCAAAGCATCACATTCAAGGAAACCCCAATAAAGCTAAGTTTCAATTTCTCATCAGAAATCATGAAGCCAAGAAGAAACTGGTGTGGTGTATTTAAGGTTCTGAAAGAGAAAAACTGCCAGCCAAAAATTCTTTAGTTGGCAAAACTGTCCTTCAAAACTGAGAGTAAGGTTAAAGTCTTCACAGACAAAAATAGAGAGTATATTACCAAAAAACTGGATTTACAAGAGATACTAAAGGGAGTGCTACAGTCTGAAAGGAAGAGACAAGGGTGAGAGACTCGGAGAAGAGTGTAAAAATGAAGATTATTAGGAAAGGTAAGTTAAAGGGTAAGATATGACAATGGAAAGCCAAAGATAAAATAGATGAAGTATGTAATGCCTTTACAATAACATCAACTGATAATGATTTGAACTCCCCAGTCAAGATACATAGACAGAAAGGAAAAAAAAAGAGCTATCTATATGCTGTGTGCAAGACACCTCAGATGTAATGACACAATTAGGTAGAAAGTGAAAAGGTAGAAAGTGAAAAGCTGGAAAGAGATATTTTGTGCAAATAGTAACCAAAAAAAGAACTGGAGTGGCAATACTAATATTGGACAAAATACACTTTAAATGCAAAACTGTTATAAGAGATGAAAAAGGTCATTATATCGTAATAAAAGGGTCAATTCACTAAGAAGAAACAAATATAATAAATATTTATGCATCTAACCTGGGTGCCCCAAGATACAAGAGGCACACACTGACAAAACTGAAGGGGCAAATAGATGTTTCTGCAATAATAGTTTGATACTGCAATATACCACTCTCTGCATTGGATAGAACATCTGGACAGAGGCTAAATAAAGAAACAGAGAGCTTGAATAATATGGTAAATGAACTAGATATAACAGACATCTATAGAGTATTGTACCCCAAAACAGCAAGATATACATTCTTTTCAAGGGCTCATGGGTCCTTCTCCAGAATAGACGATATGTTGGGTCACAAGACAGGTCTTAATACATTTAAAAAGATTGAAATTATACAAAGCACATTTTCTGATCATAATGGAATGAAGCTGGGAATCAGTAAGGGAAAAAGGGAAATTCATAAATATATGGAGATTATCCTACACACTCTTGGATAATCAGAGGATCAGAGAAGAAATTGCAAGGGAAATCAATAAATAACTCGAGATGAATGAACATGAGAAATGAGAACAACATACCGAAATTTATGGGATATGGCAAAAGCAGGTGCTGAGGGAGAGCCGAGAGGGAAATTTGTAGGCCTCAATGCTTACATTAAAAAAAGACGAAAGAGCCAAAATTGAAAAACCTAACTGCACACCTGGAGGAACTAGAAAAAGAACAGCAAATTAATCCCAAACCAAGCTAAAGAAAAGAAATAATAAAGATAAGAACAGAAATAAATGAAATTGAGATAAAAAAAAACAATAGAATCAACAAAACCAAAAGTTGGTTCTTCAAGAAGTTCAACAAAATCAGCAAACCCTTTGCTAGACTGACAAAGGAAAAAGAGAGAAGAAGAAAATAAATAAAATCAGAAATGAGAAGGGGGACATTACCACTGACCCCACAGAAATAAGAGAAATCATAAGAGGATACTGTGAACAACTTATGCCAACAAACTAGACAACATAGACGAAATGGACAAATTCCTAGAAACACGAAGAAAAAGACCTCAGCAAACTAATCATGAATAAAGAGATTGAAACAATCTTCAAAAACCTCTGAAAATGAAAATCCCAGGACCAGATGGCTTCACAGGTGAATTACACCAATAATTTAAAGAGGATCTACTGCCAATCTTGCTCAAGCTCTTCCAAAAAATTTGAACAGGAAGTAATACTACCAAACTCATTCTATGAAGCCAACATCACCCTCTTACAAAAACAAGATAAAGGTACTGCAAAAAAGGAAAATTACCAACCAATTTCTCTAATGAATATAGATGCAAAAATCCTCAACAAATTACTTGCAAACTGAATCCAAAGCACGTTAATAGAAGATCTTCAAGATCTTGTGGTAGGGAGTGGTTTCTTAAACCTTTTACCCAAAGAACAAGCAATGAGAGAAAAAAAAATAGATAAGTGGGACCTCTGCAAACTTAAGCACTTTTGTGCATAAGAGGACTTTGTCAAGAAGTTGAAAAGGCAGCTTACTCAATGGGAGAGAATATTTGGAAACTACATATCCGGTAAGGGCTTGATATCCATGTGTGTAAGGAGATAATACAACCCAACGATAAAAAGACAAGCAACCCAATTAAAAAATGTCAAAAGACTTAAGTAGGCACTTTTCCCAAGAGAAAATACAAATGGCCAAAAAGCACATGAAAAAAATGCTCAACATCACTAGTTATTAGGGGAAGTGCCAATCAAAACCACTATAAGATACCATTTCACACCTTATACAATGGCCATTATCAAAAAAAAACAAAACAAAAAAGAAACTACAAGTGCAGCAGAGCATGTGGAGAAACAGGAACACTCCTTCACTGCTGGTAGGAATGTAGAATGGTGCAGCCTCTGTGGAGGACAGTTTGGCAGTACCTCAAGAAGCTGAATATAGAACTGCTGTATGATCTAGCAGGAATATATTCAGAAGAACTGAAAGCAAGTACACAAACTGACATTTGCACACTGATGTTCATAGCAGCACTATTCACAACTGCTAAAATCTGAAACCAGCCAAAGTGTCTGTAATGGTTTGAGTTTGAATTAATTATGAATTCCAAAAATATAAATTAGATTATGTTTGTAAGCTCATCTGTTCATCTGGGCATGATTAAGTTATGAGTACGGCTTTAATTGCCAAGTCAGTGAGACGTTGAGCCCCACCCCTCGGTGGGGGTGGTCTCAAGTATAGAAGCAGAGAGGAGATTTGGAGAAGGAGATTTGAAAAGCAGTTCTGATGTTGGAGTGAGCCGATCACCGGATAGGCTACAGCTGGCCTTGTGGAGAGACGCAATGCAGAGAGTCTCATAGTCTTCAGCTGAACTCGTGAAGGAAACAGAAGCTAAGCCCGGAGAGAAACGCAGCCCCGGGAACAGAGGAACCCGGAAGCCTGAACCCTGGAGACGTCGGCAGCCATCTTGCTCCAGGACACGGACTTTGGTATGGGAAGAAATTTATGCTTTGTGGCCTGGTAACTGTAAGCTTCTACCCCAA
>PVKH010015567.1:0-16049 GCA_004027955.1 Chaetophractus vellerosus
ATATAACTTTATATATACATATTTTTAAAAAGGAAAGTCCATTTCCAAATTTGGTGTGTTTCATGAGAAGTTTCTTCTGAGGACTTTTTCAAACAAGCAGAATACCTTGTAATTCCAAGTGAAAAATGGGGCTCTCTCAGGCAGCTTTCCTGAACTTGAATTACAGAATATTGTTTACCTCCTTGACCTTCATCAGCAGATGTTAAGAACACCGCCGGGCATAGCTAGTCCAGAGCCCCCAACCCTTCCTGACCTTCCACCTCCTTCTGCCCAGAACCTCTTTCCTAAAGAACATCCCGAAGTTCTCAAGCTGTCCTGGGGAGGCTATAACTAACGTGTTCACATAAGAGTTTTAATGCTGTAATACCTGCTTGGCAGTCAGGGGCTACATATAGCCCAATGGAAGAACCAGCTACATAATTGGTGGGGGCCAGTGCAAAATGAAAATGCAGGACACCTTGTTCAAAAATTAAGACTTTCGAGATGGTGATGGCAGAGCATTAAACCAAGGACACAGCCCTGTGTGGCTGCACAGGTCACACGCCCGGGAAGCCAGCTCTGTCCAAAAGTATGTAGTGATACATTAAGGTCACACCAAAGCCACAGGGTAAACATGGCACATTTGTTCCTAGAACATTAGTTTTACTGAAAAGTGTAATTTAGAAAACTAAAAATGTGCAAATACTTTAAAAAATGAAATAGAAAACTTCAAGTACATTCCATTCTGGCAGAAGTACTAGGGGATTCAGCTATAACTTGGACCACTGTGGTGGAAAAATGTGAGAGACATTATCTTAATTTTTACGATGTTTCCATCCAAGCCGCCACACTGCGTCAGAGTTTTGCATGTTAAGAGAGAAAGAGTGGAAAGCGTGTAAGACGGTAGATGCCACAGCAAAGCAGAAAAAGGTAAGAGCGAATGGACGTGAAGTGAAGGCTTGAACTGGCTCTCAGGGGAGGGTTAGGATTTGGCGAGGCCGAGAGGAAAGGGTTCCAAGAAGGGGAGCAAAGGAGCAGAGGGGAACAAGGGCACACTTTGTCAGTGGGCAGGGAGATGGTCAAAGGGACAGGTGGGGAGTGCTCACCTGGGGCTGCTGAATTTACTTTGGACAAAACAGGTAAGAACTAGACAGCTTTTAAAGTTTCAGAATCTGCCTTTAAAACAGGGATGCCATGCTCACACAGGGTAGAATAAATGTGGCCCACTCGATGTGAAATAGGCACTTTTATATAACTGACAAAGGAACATTGCCCCCTCTACAAGCACTAAGCATGAGAAGAAAATCCACTGGGTAAGTGAGGGAGGTTTTTATTTTTTGCCCTAGAATTGGCCATCATTGAACCTTCACCCCACTCTCCAGATGTCACAGATCCGCCTTGGCTCCAGCCAAAGGCTTTTGGTTTTGTGCTAAGACTACTCTCCGTGCTGGGTTATTAGTCTCATCCTCTATGTAAGGCCAGAGTATGCGCAGCTCGTTGCAGGAGAGCGCTCGGGGCACAGAACCAGAGCCATGCTCCCTCTCGTTAACAAGCGCAGCTTCCAGGAGGCTGCATGAGGAGGAACAATATTTGAACAAGGTAGGATCTGTGGTCCCTACACCTGAAACCAGGCCCAGGGAAAAACTCAAAACTAGTTCATTCCAAATACGCAGCTCCCCCTCTCACGACACACCAGGGCAGAGCTCTGGAAGCTCAGAGGTCTGTCCTTAGGAGTATGTAGCAAGATAACATGCAGTCTCATCCAGAAGAATCCAGATTAACTCCAAACACAAACTCACCATTCAGAGTAAGATACCATGGCATTCATGTATATTCCTTCAGAATGCAACTAATTCGCTCTCCAGTCCAGCACTTCTCTTGTTCTCTTTAGAGATATTCATATTTATGTATATCTATAAAGAGAGTGTGAGGGGAGGGGGAGAGAGAGAAAATACATATGCACGCATGCATGTATACACACACATAAACACACACATATATACACAGTACAACTCAACACAATTTATTTTCATTAAAGTCAACCAATATTACGTGCTGTCATGTGCTGGCCATATGCTAGGCATGAGAACACAAAGTTATATAAGACAGTGTCACCAACCTCAAGGAGCTTATCATCTAGAGAGGAGACAAACTGAGAAGAAAACCCCCATGTATCAGCCTGGTGGCTACCTATAACGGGATTGGACTGAGTAGTTAGGAGCATGTGCTCGAGTCCTGCTGGCTGGCTTCAGGTCCCTGCTCCACCAGTTTCGAGTTGTGTGACATTCAACACGCAGCTGCAGTCTCATGTAAACTAAGTACCTTCTTCCGGGGTGGTGAGGATTAAATAGCATAACAAGTGAAAAGCCCTTACAGTGACTGGCACACGGAGGACACTCGATAAAAGGGAACGTCTGTTATTACCATGATTACTATGATTATTATGATGGAAAACAGAGTAAGGTTCTGGTGGGGAGCACAAAGAGGAAAAGGTCAGCCTAACTTGGGGGGTGTCGGGAAGTTTCATGGAGAAGGTGGCATGCAGTCGCATCTTTGAAAATAAACAGGTGTTTTCTGGAGAACAAGAGGGAGAGTTTGTTCAAAGACCACAAGGCATGGAACAGCCTGCATTTCCAGAGAGCAGCCCGTGAATCAGCATGACCAGAGCAAGGTGCAAGGTGAGAGAGAAGCCCGAGGCAGATCTGAAAGGGCCACCAAAAAGTTTTAAACAACGGAATAACAAAATCAAATTTGCACTTCAGAAAGGCCTAGGCAGCCTTCAACTGAGCTTTCCAGGACCACCAGTGGACTGATCAGTTACTGCAAATACCACTGAATTACAGTCGATCCTTACCTGCCAATCGCCTCCTTACTAAAATTTAATTGTAACCACCAAATCAAACAAACTCACAGCACTTTTGCGGTCATCCGCTCACTTGTGCAGAGAAACAAAAAATTTGAGTAGCCCAATGTGCACGTTCCCTGCTGAAGTCAAACAAGGTGACCTTCTCACACTGTAAACAAGTATCAGCGATATATTTGGTGCCACATTTTTCAAATTTTTGTGCTTTTTGGTGATGGTTTCACTGTTTAAAATGGCCCCAACTGTAGTACTGAAGTGCTGTCCAGTATTCCTAAGTACAAGAAGGCTGTGATGTGCCTTACAGAGAAAATAATGTGTTAGATAAGCTTTGTTCAGGCCTGAGTTATAGTGCCGTTGGCTGTGAGTTCAATGCCAACGAATAAACAATGTATATTAAATAAGGTTTCTTTGAACACAAACGCACATAAAATGCCATTAGGTGTTGATTGGTTGGTGAAAATGTGACCAGAGGCTCACTAGAACCTAACCCTGCATTCCCTCAAGGCGCAAAGGTTCAGTATTTTATAGAATGTAACTGCCCTGAATAATGAGAATTGTAAACAGGGCTCATGTAATTCACACTTTCTACTTTACTCTGTTCACAAGTCTTCAAAAGTTGTTTGTTTGTGTTAATTTTAGGAACTAATTGGCTTATTTTTTCATGTCGGTTTAGTTTCTACAGAAGGTTTCTTTCCTGCTAACATCTTTCGGAGTGATTTATAAATACTTTTCCTCCTATCCACAAGGAGAGTCTTAAGTGGCCACTTCCTAGCATTCATAAGAGCTAGAGAACAACCATTTGCCCTCAAAATCTGCATACAGCAATTGCAGCTTTGTGGATCAGGACTCAGAGATGGAGGTAGACGTGGGAAGCAGAGCCAAGATCAGAGCTAGAACTGGGACTAGAAACGAAATAATAACCCAGCATAAAAGCCATATGAGAAAACAAGTCTACAAGAGGCTGAGAGAAAGACAAAGAAGGTCGCTGACGAAGAGGAAAAAGAACACGTGCTATGATCCAAAATGTAAAGTGGATCTCTCAAGGGAATTTACTGACAAAGGAGGTCCAGGGCATGGGGCAGGGGAGGGGCCGCAGAGTGTAAGACATTCAACTAAACTGTTTGAATACGTCTAGATTCATTTGTTCAATAATTGTTCATGGGGTCAGCCTATTAGTCAATTCCATTAATTCTCCTTGTTCAAATTGGTAGTAGGCACCTTCCGTGCCAGCTCTGAAGATTCGAAGCCGAATTAGTCTCAGGTCCATCTCACTCAAATAGTTCATCTTCTTAGGAGGCTGAGAAAATAACTTGCCGCCCCCAGCACACAGCCTCCCCAGCCCCAGGAAGAGACTCACTCTTGCGCCATTCGGCACCTGGTATGCGCCAGGCGCTGCCCCAGGTGAGCTCACATGCCTGTTTCGTTTAATTTTCATAACTCTCCTTTGGTTAAGTCAACAGACATGGTCCTGATTTCCAGTGTCTCATATTAGAGAAAACAGAGGAGGCAGATGGGAATGGGGTCATTGGGCAAGAAGGAAAGCTGAAAACTCTAAATTTCAGATGCCCATCACTTTAGACTCTCCCATGCTGAAACTGTAATCTTTGGATCTGACCTTAGATTTTCCTAAGACAAATGTTGCTTTTTCCAGCGCATTTTCCCCTTTTAATTTAACACAGCGTTGCCCCCAAGTACCCATGTCTTAATCCTGTCGTTCCTTGTCTAACAGACCTGCTAGGATGCCCTGTATGGGTAGGTGTGTTCGTGTGTGCTTGAGGGCTGGGATGTTCAATTCAGGCACAAACGAGGAGTGCCGTCATCCCTGCAGGCTATGCCAAGGCATCAAATCCGAGTTCTGGAAACAGATTTCCCACCATTGCCGTGGGACTGTCCCTTTGTGTTGTAGTTACTGCAACTTGGGGTGTTAAGCACCAAGAGTATTCCACCTGTTTGAAGTTGTTAAAAGAGGAAGAAATGTAGCAAAACTATGATAATCACATCAACCAATAATGTGGCACTCCAATTAAGCATGTCTTCTGTGGTCACTTGAGAAATGTAAAGAGCATTGTGGAAACAATTAAAATAAGCATGAAAAATAGCAGGATATCTATCAATTGCTCTGTATTTGTCAGACAATGATTTTTCTCCTGAATAATCAAATCAAACAATAAATTCTTTAATGAGCACCTACTATGTGACAGGTAGATATATCTAGTCGAACATTGTAGGATTTCTTTTCTTTATTGCCTTTTCTTCTCTAAAAAGCTTAAAGCATTCAGGAGGATTCTTTGGCAGTTTTATTATTAGAAATGCCTTCAGAAGTTTAACACTTTGATGGCTCCACAGAGTTTTCTGGGTTTTTTACTACTATTGTTTTTCTCCTAAAACATTTCCTTTCTTTTGCTACTCCCTGAATTTTTAGGGAGAAAAAAAAATCTGGCATCTGGGGTCTGAGACCACTTGAAATGTCTGGGCTGGGGATTGCTAATGACCTCCCAGAGATAACCCAAATTGCTGATTTAGCAAAGCCCATTCTTGACCTTGACACAAGACAAGACAGGCAAAGGGGAAGGGCTCGCAAGGGAGTAGTGAAAGAAAAAGGATCATAGAAGAGCTCAGATCTCGCCAAGCCCCCTCCCCGATTCAGCAAACACCTGGCTGAGTTGGAAAACATGACCGGCCCAACCTTCCTATTGGCTCCAATTGAAGCTGTCAGCTCTCGGCTTGTCACCAGTTGCACTGGGAGGCCCCGGGCAGCCACAAGAGCCCTAATTAGGCAGAAATGACACTTCTACAACTGACCCGCCAGGACCTTTGGCAAACCATTTAACATCATTAGTTAACATTTTTAAAAAGTGTGAATGTAAATGAACAGCCAGTGGCTTTCAATGGAGTTTGTCGGTGGCATCTCCCCCCTCCCTACTCACTCTTTCTCTTTGTACATGAATAGTCCACTTGTTTTCTCCAAAATTGGAGGGAGGGGCTGGGGAAGAAGGAGGAAGAGGACCAGTCTTCTGAGAGGAGAGACAAGTTAATGCATAAACAAGCTCAGAAGAGCGGGGAGACCATCTCTTCCTGCCTTTGTAAAGACACCGAACAGAGACAAGCCCCCAAGGCCACCCGGGGACAAGCGTGGGTCCAGCAGGCCCGGCTGCTGCTGGGTCCCCCCCACAGCCCGCAGAGCAACAACTCCAGGCTTTGGGAAGGTGGGAAACTACTTCCTGAGGCGCTGAATTAGACCCCTTCACTCACACCTCTCACCTCTCTTTGGCATTCTGAACAAGCAGATTTTTTTTTTTTTTTTGCAGTGATTGGTTTAGCAAATTCTCATGTACGCATTTCACACGTCCTATGTGGGCCAGTTTAAATGTAGCGAGCCCCTCACTAAGGAAATGAAGTTCTAGGGATAATTATTTCAGACACCAGCTTGACTCTTGCACAAAATCATTCATTTCCTACCTGAAGCGGTTATTTCCCACCTTGAATCACACTTCAATTTGTTCCTTGCTTTACACCCACAGAATCCGTACACGCCAGCACTCTCCATCTGTAGGAGGGGAAAGAGAGAGTTTTACTGTGACAACGTCACTTTGTCTGACTGTTTCCATGTTGCTCTTAAATTGTGTCCTCGTGTTGTTTAAAAGTTTTAAGAGGCAGCATGGGGCAGAGGAGACACAAAGGTTTAGGTGGGCGCCAGAGGAGCTGGGTTCCTGGCCACCTTTGCACTTACCACCTGCTTGTGGTGTGGCCTCGGGCGAGGTGCTTATCCCTGAGTCTCAGAGGTTTTCATCGTAAGACAGAGATGATGACACCTTACTACTCGAAAGGAGAAACAGAGATGGAAATATGAGAACTGGAAAGAGCTGCGTAAAGGAGTTATGAGCAGACGGGAGCTGACGAAAGTTAGGGCTACACCAGGTGTAGGTATCATTTGTCTTGAACAGATTGAGAATTTGTCCTCTGTTTTCCAAGAAACCCTCCACAAAGCCACGATGCCACCAGCACACCCCGAGCCCCTTCCTGCCCTTGCCTTCAATTCCGGCTCATCCTCAAAAGGGCTGTAAATATTAAAAAGGAAGTGCATGGGTGCAAATCAAATTCCTTAAAATATATAGCCATATTATATGCAAGATACATAGTTATATTAGCTATTTAGCCTCTCTGCTGAACCTTAAACAGCTCGAGAGGAGAAACATGTCTATCTCTGGATTTCTGGAAGCACTGTGGAGGGAACACAGTAGATGCATAATAAACGTGTACTGAGTGGACATACAATGCAGCTGCCAGGCGGGAGCTTTCAGTACTGGGAATGTGCACTCTACGAAGTGAAATTTGGAGAGCTTTACTCAGCCTTGACTTAAAGGTGAGTAAAATCAAACAGGCAGCATGTTGTGGAAAATGCCTGCAACTAGTAATGAGAGAGAAGCAAAAGTAAACAAGCTTAGTTTGGAGCAGAAAGAGAGTGAAAATACTGGGAAAACGTCCTTAATAACAGTAAATGGGAAAAGGAGAAACCTGCTCATCATGATGGAGCATTTAGTGCTTTTAAGCTAAATACCTCAGCATATTAAGCAAATAGAGAAAAGCCAGCTAGACGATGTCAGCAAATTGAACCGAACAGTGCTCAGAAAGCCAATAGGAGGTGTCTGTTTTTGACCCCTTTTCCCATCACATGCCTGGTCCAAGGCTGGTTGTTTAGTGTGGCCTCTTCTCTCCAGCTGTGGGGCTTATTGAAAAGCTCTTGCTCCCTGCCTGGTTTTGGCACATTTTCTGCAGGTGCCTCCTACTGTGGCCACAATGGGCTGCTAGGGAGGTTTAGGCCTGTCAACAGCTACAGGGGAGGGGGTGGCAATGGTGGGGGCAGCGTGCTCATTGTCTTAAAGGGCCAGTGCCGTTGTGTGCAGCCCAGACCCGCACCTGCTAATGAGATGAATCCTTTCTCCTGCGCTCTCTTTCTCTCTTTAATGATTTAACTTGATCGCTTTGGTTCCTTTCTGGAAGGGGAATTGCTCTATTGATCATATAAAGTAAGTGCCTGTAAAACATTGCTCTGCAATGACTACTACTTCCCAGGCTGAAAATGTCACAGCAATTGAAAAGCTCTTAGCCCAGTTCAAGAATGATGTAGCTAAAGAATACAGTCTGCATATATTCCCAAGTACTTGCGTGTTCCTAGAGTTACAAGGTTTTGGTGGGAATAATGGATGTGTAAGAAAGGGAATTTCTCTTCTGGCAGTATATATATATGATTTTATGTGAGATCATGGAAAACTAACCAAACACATTTAAAAATTCCCTCAACCCTAAAATTAGATATACACATTCAGAGAGAAATTATTTTCTTAATCACCCATGCCACTCGTTCCTCAGAACCCATGAGCCACTTGGGTCAAGTATGGTTCAGGAGAGCCTTCGTTTCTCATCACAGGAGAGGGTCAGAAGGCACTATCTTTGTCTAGGAGGTACCAGGGGCCCTGGTTTTGGAAAGAGGAGTTGATGCTCTAATTATGTAGGATTTGCTAATTTTCCAGACCTGTCACTTGGCGGCAGCAGTGACACATCTGTGGGAGTGGGGCCTCGCGCTTGAAGAGTTTCATAAAGAGCTTTATTAAACACTCATTTCCACACTATGTGAGGGAGTCATTCACCTGAGGGAAATCACTTTGTCTTAGGCATGAAACTGCCAGCGAAATAAACAGCAGTTAGGGATGATTTCGTTTTCCTCCGGCAGGTGAAAGCCTAAGTGTGTATCTGAGAGTGAGACTTTCTCCCAGTTTAATAGGTGGGAAGCAGGAGTTGCCAAATGTGCAAATTAATAACTGCCACGTTATTAGTTTGGGAACAAAGCTTCAGGTGAATCATTTTCCATCAAGGTGAGCCATGAAAATATTTTTTGTAGCAGATGGCATAGGATGGTAGATGTGCTTATTATTGTACTATTTTGTTTTTAAAAAAAGGCAAGAACATCTGGCTGCTTATGTGACAGACAAGAGTATAGAGAACTAAGCTATAAAAAGCCCATTTAAAATTATAAATCTGAAGAAAGCTGTAGAATTTTTTACATCTAAACCCTCTGAAAGATTACGGTAGAAATTCTATACCTGTACAGAAGTATGACATTTTTTCCTCAGAATATAAAAATTTTGGATTTTCGATTTTAAAACCTTTTAATATTGTCAGAGAATACATAATATTGCAGGTAGGACAATTACACATATTACATCAAAATATACTTTATATAATAAAAAGGATTTTTCCTTTATTTACTTATATAGTGATGAGAATGCAAAAAAAAAAAATCCTTGAAATTTAAACACAACAATTAAACCAATTCCTGGATATGAAGAATCATGTTGCTAGCCTTTAACCAGCAACTTAAGGTTTTTTCTATTTAAGTGGGAAGGTCTTTTTTTTTTTTTTCTCTTTTGGTCGGTAAAATGAGGATGGGGAACTAAATGACTTCAAAAGTTCTTCCTGGCTCAAACATTCTGAGAGTCCCTTATCTAACAAGTTGATTCATGTGATAGGAGCCAGGGAGATGAGTGGTAAGTACAATCACAGTGATTTCTAGCAGCGCTGCCTCTTAGACGGTCAAGACAGACTAAAAGTGGGTTAAGTCCCCGCAGTCAAGAAGAGCCGGGACTTTGACGGCTGGAAACCGAAACCCGTTCTCAAGGAGCAGCGCAGGAAGCAGGCATGTGTAGGGGGCGCCAGGGAAGGTGGCCTCCAAGGCGGGTGGGAGGGCGGCTAGCTACTGGTCCTCAGGCCGCATGTCCTCTGCATGAACTCCCAGATTGAGTGTGCGTGGGCAGTTTTAGCACCGTGTCACCATACTGCTGGAGGGGGGGGGAAAAGAAGAACATTGGAAGAGGATAAAAACGAGCCAAACATG
The DNA here is from genome assembly GCA_004027955.1 of Chaetophractus vellerosus. Classification (NCBI taxonomy): domain Eukaryota; kingdom Metazoa; phylum Chordata; class Mammalia; order Cingulata; family Chlamyphoridae; genus Chaetophractus; species Chaetophractus vellerosus. Next base: position 9,735 of record PVKH010015567.1, read on the forward strand.
CACAGCGTCAGTGAAATGAATGTCAAATCTGACAGCGGCCACAGGACTGTGTTTACTTTTGCATCCTCCTTTTTGGCTTATTTACATGTGGTGCCAGAGGTCTGAACAGAAGTCCAAAGTTCAGAGACAACAAAACCATGCCTTGCATCTTACTCCTCCTGTGGATCTCCGTAGTACATTCTAAACTACCCGACTTCACAAGGTATAAAGTAAGCTTTGGTTAAGTTTGAACTTCATACTAAATAGGGTTTGTAAAGATGTTGGGTGTGTGTTTAAAAGTAAAAGAATGCACTCTAAAGTGTTGCATTGTTTCTTGTCCATGTTCATCTGACTGTTGAAATGTAGACAGGGTGATGAGAATGATATCTCAGGCTTGGATGTGACTGTTCTGAGTGATAAGAGCTAACATTCCTCATAATTCAGATTTGCAAATTTACTGGCATAGTGAGAGCCACAGATACTTCAATGTGAACCCTTCACTTACTTAGTAAATCCATGTGTTTACACTTATCTCCGATATGTATCTCCTCCACTAAAAGTTAACATGCAGAAATGTAAAGATTCTTCATACTTACAGGCTGACATGGGGCTGGCATGTAAACAGTACCTGCTGAAATGTTCGTGTTCAATATATAAGGTTTAGAAACTCAGGTCAACCTGAACTTTGTGTGATAACTCCTGAATTACTAGAGGGCCACTGGCTAAGGGAAGAAAAGTATTTTACTATTTTGTGGCTTTGCAGACTGCATAGGATCATTTTAAGTGAATATTTCAGCTGCAGTTTTTCTGATTAAGTCAGATATTACTGAAGCTACAGGAACACAGACTTCACTCCCCTTCCCCCCAGGAAGGAGCCTTGTTCTACTTTTTTGTTTCTTACAACTTTCTTAGAATTACATGGTGCAAAGTTTCCTTTCTTTCAAAAGTCAGAAAGCACTAAGCACCCAAAGGAGTTTTTCCATACTCTGGTTTTCTCTGTTTGACATGGAATCACGGCCCCTTCCCTCTAGTCACATCCTTCAGAGTTAGAGCTTATTTTAAAATATCCCTCAGATAGGTACATTTTCTTAATCAACTCAAGTAGGACTGATTCCAAAGGAGTGGTTATAGATGCCTGCCATAAACAGACCTAAATTTCTCCTATACATTTTGCCAAAAAGAGATGAGCTAGGGTGGTATGAGGTATAGAATCCTCAAGTCTAAATTTGGGGGGCAAGTTGAGTCTACCAGAAACGATGGCATCTTATGGACTCATCCTGATGGGACAGCTGAGTTTAACCCCAGAGGGTGCAGGCACTGGGGGGCATGCTGTGGTCCACCATGCAGGGACTAGTTTTTGTGCCAAGGAGATAGTGCTTTCTTTTCTTAGCATTAGGGCTTTGAAAAACAGTGTGAAAAGTTCAAGGTATGTCCCTAGTGATTTAGAGTCAATCCCAGAAAATTTACACAGAAGGAAGGAAAAAAGTTATTTTTAGTTTTAAAAAAAAAACCACAAAAGCAAAGCACATGGTGATTTTAATATTTGGAGATAAAGTCTATTGCAGATATAAATTAAAAGTTCTTATAATTTGGAATTCTTCACTTTGATTGCAGTTTCTGTTTTTTGCAGATTTATAATTACCTCAAACAAAAGGAAAATAATTTTCCAACAAGTTTATTAAAAAAATAAACTGGAAAAATAATTGATCAAACAGATAGTATTTTTCTTGCAATGATCTTAAGGATTCAAATTGCTTTATTTTCAATAAGTTAATAAATGATGATACATAAGACAATATTCATTCTAAAGGTTATAAATTGATAAGCACACATTTTATTTATTTCAAATATCATTCTTTAAAATAAAATTTATAGCTGTTACCCTTTGTTTCTTACCCTACAAAACAGTCTTTGATTTCAGTCTCTGAATAAACACAGAAACTTTAGTTTTCCCTTATATCCTACTAACTTGGCTAAAAAGAAAAGAAAGCATTTATGATTAGGCAATCAAAGTACAGGTCGGATCCACATATCAACAAAAATTCCAACAAATGTTGGCATGAAATAATTTTATATCAAGTAAATTCAGCACTGGTTCTCTCAAACAGGAACTCTGATTTTAAAATTCTCGAGGTAGGAAAATTCTTTAGATGCTCTTCGCTATGAAATTCCCTGCCTCATGAGTTGGTTTCATAATCTTCTCTGTTTTCAAATTCCCATAGTTTGTAAGACTAGGTGTGCAAATATTTGGCCATGAACTTTGAAAAGGAAGATTAACGAGGATAGCTCAGGGATATTTTAAATCACTTGGTTGTTCATAAGTCAATTCAGATTTGTACAACCATCTATCACGAAGGACCAAGTGCAGCTCCGTTAGGGGGCTCCGGTGGATTCGACAAGGTAGCAAAGGAGAGCAGACCCTGGACTACCCACACTCCTTCCCCGGCTGTATTTCCAAGAGCACAAAAAGAAATGGCAGGTGCCCAAATACTACTCCAAACCTCACTTTTGCCTCAATTATCTATTTCAAGTAAAAGTAACTTTGCACAAAACTATGCATCGGTCTTTGTTCCTGTCTGAGTACAACTATGTTAGAGTCTCTTCCACTTTCCCAATCCTTCCTACCCTTAAACTTTAGCACTTAAAATATAGTTATGCTGGCCGTAGCCCAAGCCAAAGATAAGCATTATTAATAACATATGCAAAGCATGTTCACTTTAGAAATATATTTCCATTTTTCATCCTGACTACTTTTCTCCTCAAATATTAGCAGGAACATTATCTTTTGGAGAAACTGATAGTGATCATTACTACTTTTATTTTTATAGTATTGAGCTGAAAGTACAAGCAAACAATCACAAAATACAATAATTGTGCTATTTAATTAAAAGCAGGGTCAACTATAAACTATCCCAGGTTGACATACAGCACAATTGAGCGTATTTTAAAAATTTTTGTACAGAAATTTAATCAAACATATTAGATTGGCATACAAGATTTCATTTACTATGTCACTTTAAATAGTCTTTGGAAGTATGAAGGCCTCTAATGATAAAAAAATATATATGATTGTCAGAAAGAGGTATAGCTAAATCAAATCAATATTGAGAAATTTGCCTAAAACGATTTTATTTGCTAAAAAGTCCTGGGAATTCACTCCCATAAATCACAATCCTTCAAGAAATAATTCTCATTCTGTTTCTGTGGCTAGTATTTTTTTTTTTAATACTCAAAGAAGAAGAACACTCAAATTTCTTAAGACAAAATAGGTAGCATTTCTAAGACACAAGTTGAGGAAGAAAAAGAAACAACCACCACCCTATACTTTACCAATAATAAAATGTAGAGAGTCAAGTTCTAAAACTTAGAAATTCCCCCAAACAATTTTTTGAAAGTTCAACATTACCATAAGACTCATGGACAGTTCTGTAGAAATCATCAGTTATAGAGGCATAGACAGTCTTTTGATTTTGCTAATAAGAAAGAGATAATTCCTCTTAAGCAGATTAATGTAAAGTACATTTTCAGGGAAGTTAAAATCCCGTTCAATCAGGTTCTTAAATTTAACGACAATAGTCAAACAATTTATTAACTCTCATACAAATGCAACGACAAAACAGGCAGCACAGACCTCTCAGAGGCCAGGAAACAAACCCAATCAATATTTGCCACAATAACAGAGAAAAAAACATTTTTAGTTGTAATTTGATAAAACCTCTAACTGGTCCTCCTAACCTAACTGGGATTCTTCCTCTCTTTCTTCTTTGCTGCCCCCTATGTGGAAAATGCGTTTAACATTTTCTTTACTCACAATAAAAGCAATTACTATATTTATTTTGCTACTTTTATATTAAGAAGTACAAATTAGAAAACCTGGCCTTTGTAGGATATTTTATATGTATTCATTTTGCTTTATTAGCCCTATAATTATGTCACAGAAATACCCTTATATTGTACCTACTTCTATAAAGTTAAGAAATTATCTATTTAAAAATGGCAAAATAGCTTGCTTAAAGAATTTCTTTTGCCTGATTTTTTTCCTTTTCTCTTTACTGTCTGAACTCTCTGGATAATTGCCCTACTTCCAGTTTCATTCTGCCTATATAGAAAATCGTGTGTCTATACCCTGAAAAATACCAATTAAACTGCCAGCAGCAGCATCTCCAACAGCATCTTTGGTCTTCGGTGTCAAAGGCCTGTGAACAAATGGCTGCAAGGTTGGGTCCAAAACAGACTGATAGAATGCCAGCTTTGAACACTCAAATTAGGACTATCACTCTAACTTTCTGCTTTATTTGGGGAGCAAGAGAGAAATATCCATCAACTCTATAAATTTTCACAAATGTTAAACGTTTAATTACCTCAAAAGGTCACTAACATTCGTTTTAAAGGGGGGCTCCTCTTCTTTACCACTGAATTCAATTCGATTTGAATTCCTCTGCAAAGCTAAATCAAAGGTTTTCAGACAATTACTGCAAAACTGCTGAAATTACCTTTATATTATTTTCTTTGGTAATAATAACATTATTTACTATGTGTTGGGCACTGTGGGAAGAAATGTGCATGGATTTTAAAATTTAATTTTATAGCAATCATTTGAAATAGAAAATAATAGTACATGAGGATATGGGCTCAGAGAGGTTAAATAACCTTTACAAGGTTACACAGCTAGGAACTGAAAGAACCAAGACTTGAACCCATGCAGTCAGATTCCTAGACCCAACAGTTCTAGGCCCTCTTTGCTGCATTCTTTATCAAATCAATCCTTGGTGAAGCTTTAGTCATTCTCTTTCTGAGTCTATCCATGGATATATCTTCCAGAGCAGAGGTTCTCAACCTCGGCTGTACATTAATATGGCATATAAAAAACAAGACAAAAAACCTGTGCCTGGGCCCCATTCCTGGATATTCTGATTTAAGTCTGGAGTGGGGCTCAAACATCAGTATTTTTCAATACCATAGCAGTGAATAAAATAGATAAAAATCCTTTTCATGGTGCCGAATTCTAATGGTACTTAGATTCCAGTAGAATCCAGTAGAATCCCCAGGTGATTCTAACAGGCAACCCAAACTGAGAAGCAGTGATCAAGAAGTTAACACTTACCCAGGGTCCTTGACCCAAACCCTGAGTGTAAACTCCACTGGCTTCTCCAGAGAGCAGGGGCAAGAGTCCAGCAGGAGCTGACCTAAGATAGCAGACCTGACTAAGAGAGTTCTAGATTTGCAGGGCAGTGGAGTACAAAGGGAATGCATGGGCGTTGGGAGTCAGCCAGCCGGGGGTTCAAATTCCACTTCCACTATTTATTAACTGTGTACCCTTGGGCCACTCACTTACCTTTTATGGTTGTTTTGCAGATTCAATGCAATGAGGCATATGTAAGTGCTCAATCAATGGCATGGGCTGCTGTGCATTTTGTTGTTTTTAGTGCTATTACTACTACCCCACTAACAGCTACTGCCAGGAGACACCAGTAGAGAAAAAAGCCAAATGACAAAAAGAAAAAAAACTCAACATTTTTATCAGTCAAATTATTCCTGATTTTATTACTCAGCATTTAGTTTATGGCCATTTATATTTGCAATCAGCTGGACAATCCTACTCCCCAACCATGACAACAGAGTGAGGAAGGTTCACATCATTACTCCCATTTCCCAGATGAGGAAAAGGCAACACTTCCATCTACTCTGTCTCCAGTTTCTAGGCTTAAGTGCACCTGCAATCACGCTCATTAGTTCTCCCTGAAAGATGAAAGAATTAACAAGCGCTTGATAGCAACCCCAAAATAACATTGAAACAATCACTTCTGAACATTACAGTCATGGCAAACAAGTTCCAATTTAAGGAAATTGGATTAAGGAAAAATGAAAAATGCATTTTTCTTTGTCCTCATTCATTCTCATTCATTTAGGAAATGTCTAACACAGCTTAGAAATTCTTTTTGAAATAAGGACTGAAGAACGGTTAATTTCCTCTATAAAGGGTCTTCAATTAGCAGGTTGGAATAAACTAATATGTCCTGAAATTTTATCTGGGATCAGAGCTACAGAATAGAAGAGATCTAAGATGGGAGATCTAGTTCTGTGGTTCCCAACCAAGGTCACTAGGAAACCTGTGGACTCTGTAGAAGGGATCCACAAATCCAAACATGCACCACTCTCAGGACACCAAGTAAGGGCCTAACCATATACGTATTACCTTCCATATGTACGGAGCGTCTGCTGATAAAGTGGCTCAAGGTACTCCTGAATTCATAGTTACTATATATAACTACTATTACATAGCAGGCAGAGGGCTCAATTGTTTTGTTGTTAAAAAGAGGTCTTCCTACTCAAAAA
>PVKH010015568.1:0-16046 GCA_004027955.1 Chaetophractus vellerosus
TAAAGAGAAGACTCTTAATTAAGACTCTTTCAATGAAGTAGCAGAATGAGCTACTATGAGATTTGGGCTTGGAGCGCTTTCTCAAGTTCTCCTTTTGTGAGCATGTTGAGCTCTGTGGGCCTGAAAAGCAGAGTGGGGAGATGGTAATTGCTGTCCACACATTCCCAGGGCAGGGAGAAGACTCTGAATCTTAGAGGTGGAAAGGATTGAAGAAGTCCTCTAGTTTTGTATGTTACTTCTTGGTGGCGTTCCACTTTCTACTTCTGCGGTTGAAATCTTGACTGTCTCCAGATGCGAAGGTCCTGGCTTTCTTTTGGTAATTTTAGTGCACCACTTACCAAGACGTTTACTGAGCATTATTAAGTATTTTCCCCTGCCTTTAGGCTTGTTTTCCCTAGTCTTAGCAGAGTTTGAGATTCTGCTTATGAACGGTTTGTAAAGTAGCCTTATGTTGCTTATTTCTAGATAAAGTAACCTAAGCCAGTAGGGTTGGCAATAACTTTACAAATAGGTCTTATTTACTAAAAAGCTTTTTCCCCCCATTCCTTTAGGAAGTTTGGTTATTACTTTTTGAAGTCTTCTCTAATTTCTTTAGAAATATGGACACCAAAAGTGGCTGTAACACTCCAATAAGAACATTGGCATAATTACTGCTATTTTTTTTCCTTTTGCATGTCATATGATTAACAATGTATCTTTTTTAGGTTTAGTCAGTCACTGATTCTTGACAATTCTACCTTAAAAATATCTCTTGCAGCCCTCCAACCTTTCTCTTAGAATACTTTCAAAGCCTTCTTATTGAATTAGGATTAGGTTTGGCTTTAAGTAACAGAACTGAAAAATAGTAGCTTGAACAATTTGTTTCTGATATGAAAGAAGTCCAGAGATAAACAATTCAGGACTGTGGTGGTGCCACAGTCATCAGAGACCCAGCCTTTTCCAGCTTCCCACTTTGTCATCTCCAGAGTATGAACCTTGATTTCCAGGATCAGAATGGCTTTTGGAGCTCCTGCTAAAAATATCCATATTCCAAGCAGCAGGAGGGAGGAATGGACATAGAAGGGGCTATTTGTTCTTGAGACTTTCTGGAAGTCTCACATGATAATTCAGCATTAACCAGACTTTAGTCATATGACCATATTGGCTGCAAGAGAGGTTGAAATTTGGATCTTTTAACTGGACAGGAATGTGCCCAGCCAAAAATTGGTTGTTAATAAAAGGAAGGGAAGACTGGATATTAGGGTAGGCAATTAGCATTTTCTGCCATACTTCATAATTAGTTTCATTGCTTATGGACTCCGTCTGGAGTCCTACATACTTCCTAAAACTCTAGGTTTAAATTCTAGTTCTGTTACGTACTTGCTTTATGACCGTAGGCTTGTTCAGCTTTTCTGAGCCTCAGTTTCCTCATCTGTTAAATGGGGCTAATATTTACTTTATATGCTTGTTAGAGAACTAAATGAAATTACCTCTTAAGTATCTAGCAATATATGCACTACAAATGTTAGTTGTTTCTCCTCCTCCTGCAGGTTTCTGAACGTGGCTATCTGAATAGATGGTGTAAACAAGATAGAAATGATGGGGGGTGGGGGGTATATATTAAGTTCAGTATTGGACATGTTGAGTATGAGGTGTCATTGGGACACCTAAATGATGATGTATATGACAGGCAATCATAAAAATGAGTCTGTCACCCATAAGACTGGGTGACACATTCTAGACTGGACATAAATAGTTTGGAATCATTAATGTAAAGGGGTAGAGTTCACTGATCCAGAATTCCTGGGGATGTATGAGATTGTATGGTTAGAGTATGCAAATTGAGACATGCCATTAAGTAGGTCTCCTCATACAGCATGAAGCATCAGCTTACTTTCTGACCTCTTTTGTATCTGCTTTGATTCCTTCCCTGCTCCAGCCATGTTGAACTTTCAGTTCCTGGAGTGAGCTCTGCCTGTTTTCGTTTTGTTTTGTTTTCAGGAGGTACCAAGGATTGAACCTAGGACCTCGTACATGGGAAGCAGATGCTCAAGCACTGAGCTGTACCCGCTCCCTGCCTGATTTTTCTTAATCCTAGACCTTCACCATGCTTCGCTTTGAAAGTTTCTGAGCCCCACACCCAATCAGGCCAATCCTCCCCTCCCTTCCCCTCCTCTCCCCTTCCCTTCCCTCCTCTTCTCTCCCCTTTTATGGCATCCTGTTCTTGGGTCATGGAAGCAACATGGTATGTAGTGGTTAAGAGCATGGTTTCTGCACCCAGCCTGTCTGGGTTTGAAACTTGACTGTGCTGCTTTCTAGTTCTATAATCTTGGGCGAGTTACTTACCCTTCCTGTACCTCAGTTTATTCATCTAGGCCAGGAATTGGCAAACATTTTGGGTCAAAGGCCAGACTGTAAATATAAATATTTAAGACTTTCTGGGTCAAGAGGTAAAATGAACAATATTATGTGAATATATAATAAGAAAAAAATATATCCTTCAGTTTTTTACTGATGAAATTCAAAATACAACAATAACAGAACTTTTTTTTGGTAATAAATATTTATTAATGAGAACAATTGAATTCTTTTTTTGTGGGAGATAACAGTCTGCTTAATAACGGTTTAAAGTTAGCCTCCTTATCAAAATTGATTATGAGTGGTCTTCCATCAATGCTGATTTGTAATGAGATTTTATGTACTTTGTTTTTGAAAATATTTTCTCACACAGGCATTACCAAATACTGATATCAATCAATCCATGAACATATCGTTTTACAAGAGCATAGTCATTGCTTGAAAGGCATTTACAGAATTCTCTTGGATTCTCCTTTTGGTATTTGCCTTATAGCAAATCATTACATTGCAAATTAATCTTGTCTAACTGAGGGTTAGGTGGAAGCTCCTCATTTGCATAGTTAAATGAATTTTGAGATGTGGAAATTACTTTTGTACTTGTATCAAGGTCTGAAAAATGTTGCCGGAACTATAGTTTGATTTTGGAAAATATAACTATTGCAAATTTGTGTGGGAAAATTTGCTTCTTGTTTTAATTTTTGACAGCACAAGACATGTATAAAGCAACTTGCCATTATTGTGATTCAGCCAATGTTAGTTGTAGAAATGACTTTACCTCGGATTCGTTTTTTCATGTAAGTGCTGTTTTGCCTTGTAATTTTAGGTTGAGTTTATTAAGAAATATGAAATCTACAGTAAAAACTAATTTTCAGAGCCATTCAGTGTTCAAAAACAGTGGCTGAGGACAGGTCTTCTTGTCAGAAAAATTTCAGTTTTAGCTCTGAGTTAGAAAAATTCCAAAAAACTATACCACTGCTAAGCCATCGAACTCTTGTGTGTCAGGGAATGTCAGCATATTCAGCTTCTGTTTCTGACAGAAATTCACAGAACTGACAATGGTTAAGTTCTTGCGTGTGAATGAAGTTTACCATTGACACTACTGGTTTAATAACATATGATAGATTCAGATATTTTCTGCATATTACCTAATGATAGATAATGTAGTCAGTATCCATAGGCTTTAAACACCTTACATTTTCACAAGCTTTTTAAATTGTCCAACAAAGCCTTCTTTTCCATATATATTTTTTACTACCATCAGTTGTTATACATCTTAGTAGGTTCTACTTCAGTTTGTACTGAATAATATTTTCTCAACTTCTTTGAAAGTATCTGTATCTCTAATTGTTCCATTCAGACTAGTATTCCATTTCTTTGACTGCTGTAATCAAACACAATTTAATGAACTCACCATTGTATGTTTATATGACTTCCCTTGTATGTTTCACAGTGAGCCACTTGGAAACTTACTTTGGTTATATCCTGATTTTCATGTTTTATTTTTGCAAAGAAATTCTGTTGTGATGAGATACCTTGTTTTAAATTTTCTCATTTTCTTTTTTTTTAAAAGCAAATCAATTTTATTGGTACGTATTAATAAAGCATACAATTCATCTAAAGTGTACAATCAGTGGTATTTGGTATAATCACATAGCTTTGTATTCATCACTTCAATCATTATTTCTAATTTCCTTGACTCTTGCTTTTGTGAGTTGGGAGTGAGTTCTGTGTGGTAGGCTATGTCTGGATATTATGATGAGTACCTAGTCTGGTAATGTCTTTGTATGTTGTATTCTTCTGGCACAGTTTTGGTGGCATCACATGATATAATCCAATGCTTTGCCATCTAATTAGATAAAAGAATAATCTATACTCCCCTATGACTTAAAAGTATGACATCAGAGTCTACTTTCTTATTTTCTTATTTTGACATGGTGGTCTCTGTAGCAACTACTTACCTCTGCCTTTGTATCATGAAAGCAGCTAGAGATAATCCATAAATAAATGAGCTTGACTATGTCCCAATAAAACTTTATTTATAGATACTAAAATGCAGATTTCAAATTTTATTTCTACATGCACAAAATCTTCTTTTAATTACCCATCCCCCCCAACCATTTAAAAATGTGAAAACCATTCTTGAGGCAGGAGGCTGGATTTGACCCTTGGGCCAAGGATTGCTGATCTGTGATCCAGACCTTAAGAATAATAAAATATTACCTATGTATATTAAGCACTTGTGCCTGGGAACGTAATAGGTACTATATAAATATTTTCTCTTATTATTGCTATTGTTATTATTACTGTCTCTCTGAGTATATTTCTTTTAGTTCTAAGTGTTTTTTTCTATTCCCAGAATCATTTGCTTTCTGATTCCTTTCTTCTGTTGGTTTGGTTTTTGTAGTTCTTGTTGGAGGCTTGCCTTGTAAGTCTGTTCATTTTTGGCTGTCCATTCATATTTAAGATTGAGTCCCTAAAAAACTGATTGGTTTCCTCTGTGTGAGTGGATTTTGTTGAGTGGTGGGTGTTGCTGTAGGGTGGCAAGCTAGATTTTTAAATGGGGGTGGTGGCGTGGAATCTCAAATGTCAGCACTTTTTTCCTGGATCTCAATTCAATCTCTCTCTTTTTTTAAAAAAATTAAACATCAATTTTATTGGTACATATTAAAGCGTACAGTTCATCCAAAGTGTATAATCAATGGTATTTGGTATAATCACATAGTTGTGCATTCATCACTCAATCATTATTAGAGCGTTTTCATTATTTCAATCATAACAATAATAAAGGGGCCGGCTCGATAGCCCAGTGGATAGGTCACCGGCATACCACATGGGAGGCCCCGGGTTCAGTTCCCGGGGACCTCTCCTAGCGGGCAGACCGCCTTGAGAATGGCAAGCCGCCATGGGCGGACCAGAGCCGCTGTGGGCAGGGCAAAAAGCGGCCACGGACAGGGCAAAAGCCGCCACGGGCAGGGCAGGTCGCCCGCGAATGGAGCGCAGCCAGCCACCTGTGAACTGAAAGCCAGCCGTGAACAGACGCAGAAGCCGCCCACAAGCGGGGAAAGCCGTGCCTGCGCAGTGACCACTCTCGGCGCGTCGCCGCAGCGGGGGGGAAGGGGAGATATGCAATAAAATAAATAAATCTTTAAAAAAAAAAACAGACAAATAAACAAGAAAATTCTTTTTTTAAAACACATTTTATAGTTCTTTTTCTTTTTAACAAATCACTTTTATTGGTACATACTGATAAAGCATACTGTTCATCCATTCAATCAAGCAATGACTAATGCACCTGTGCATTTAACAGGTCCAAACTGTACAGTCAGTGGTATTTGGTATAATCACATAGTTATGCACACTTCAGTCACCAATAGAGCATTTTCATTATTTCCCTAATAATAATAAACAAAAACCAGACAAACAAATAAGAAAATTCTTCACCTCTCAAATCTCTCTGTGTTTCCCCTGCTGTACATAGCTGCTATTTCTGGCTAGTCTTGCACAATTATTTATTTATTATTAATCAGTTTTATTGAGATGTTTACATACCATTCAGTCCATCCAAAGTATACAATCGATGGCTTTTAATATAATCACAGAGTTGTACATTCATAATCCCAATCAATTTTAGAACATTTTCATTACTCTAAAAAGAAAAACCCTCCACCCCTTAGCAGTCACCTCTCAATCCCTCTATACTTCCTCAGCCCTGTATAACCACTAATCTAATTCTGGCTCTATAAATTTATTTATATTCATTTTATATAAATGGAACCATACAATATGTAGTACTTTGTGTCTGGTTTCTTTCACTTAGCATAATGCTTTTTAAAAGAATTAATATAATTAAAAAAATTAGAGATGTAGGTTCACAGAAAAGTCATGTAAAAATTACAGTATTCCTTAGGTTTATGCATGTCTCAGGTGCATCTCATTAACTGCCTCAGTAAAGAGCGGGGCACACAACGCCAGGAAATTGGCACCCTGTCACTGGGCCTTCCCTTGGAATGTATGTTAACCTGTTTCCCCAATGTAACAGATTTAGATGCATTTATAATTTCCCTATACATGGTTCTTCTGCCCCTGTTATTTGAACCTATAATTAGCAATATACCCCCCTTTTTGTTGACACTTTGCGTTACTGTGGTACCTTTGTTACAATTGATGAAAGAATATTAAAATATTACTCTTAACTACAGTCCATAGTTTACATTAGGTGTATTTTTTCCCAGGCACTGCCCTACTATTAAAACCTTGTAAAACTGTCATACATTTGTTATAATTCTTGAGAGAACACTCTTCGTATTTGTACATCACCCACAGCATGGTTCACTGTTGTGCAGTTCTATGCATTCAACTTCTCTTGAGAAGGATCCTCCAGTCTCCTGCTTTGGGGACTGGGAAACCCAATGTGTAACTGTTCAGCAAGCAGATTTTAGTTTAACTCTCTTGTTTTCATCTTCTACCTCTTAGCCTCCCCCGTCTTGGTATTGGAGTGCAGTCTTTCCAGTCAGATTTCTCTGGAGAGCATATATATGGTATTCTACTGGGGAGAAAAAACCTGCAGACTTTAACCTGCACCTTGCCCTTGTTTCCCCTGATACTTGTTCTCCAACTCTTTAGCCTTCTCAGGGTTCCCTTGGACAAATTAATGTGGTTCTTGTTAGTGTTTCCTTTGGCAGGCACTAGGTTGTGGCTTCCTAACCTCTGCTGGTTTACTTATCCACCCCTCCTCTGATTTCCATATCTTTGTAAGCTCATATCTTTTTTGTTGTTGTTGTTACATATCCCCCCCTTTCTGCTTTTTCTTGCTGTGTTCATTTTTGCGTTCTTCTGTGTCTGCTTTTGTCTCCCCCGTTTGCGGCGACGCACCAAGTCAGCTCACTGCGCAGGCGGCTTGCCCCGCTCGCAGGCGGCTCTGCTCTGTTCGCAGGCGACTTGCCCTGCCCGTGGTGGCTTTGCCCTGCTTGTGGCGGCTTTTTGCCCTGCCCGTGGCGGCTCTGCCCTGCCCACGGCGGCTTGCCCTCTCAAGGCAGTCTTCCCGCTCGGAGAGGCCCCCAGGAACTGAACCCGGGGCCTCCCATGTGGTGAACCGGCATCCTATCCACTGGGCTACAGCTGGCCCCCCAGCTCATATCTTTTTAATTTCACTATTATCATTTCTCTGGAGTGGAATTTTCCCAACCGTACTTTATATAGCACCTGGAACATTGTCGCCTTTCAGAGACTGTGCCATTGCTTGATTGACTAATGCACCTGTGCATTTAACATGTCCTCTGGCTAGTGACCATTGACCATTACTTTTCTGGTGTCTTGTTTCAACTATGAACTTTCTTTTTAAAGTCTCTTGGGTCTCTTTTCCTCTTTTAGGAGATAAAAGATTTTGGAATATAGTTTATGATTTATGGGTTCTCAACCTGGGTTGGAACAAAGTGTACTAGGGTGTCTGTGCATATTTTGAGGGTGTTTGATAGGACAGAATTTGTTTATCATGGATTTTCAGACTCGTTAATGTGTACTTTAAGATTGAGATACAGTAAATCATTTAGTGAGTCATTAATTCATAAAAGAGGAGACTTAATTTCATGGATGTATCAGCTTTTTCACAAATTAAATAAAAAATATTGAGCATATAATTTCTTGTTCTAAGTATTGTTTTTGTTTATCATAGTCAGAATGACTTGGGGAAATAACTCATCTGAAAAGTTAATTAGCAGTAGAAGAATCAGATGGCAAAACAAGGCATATTAGAAAGGTAGTTAAATTCCAAATGAGTAGTGAAGATAATGAGTGCTCTAGATAACAGAGGAAAAAAAAAGAGATTCCTGTGTCCATAAGTGAATGGGTGTTTATGGGGTTGTGTGGACAGATGTGGTATTGGAAGACAGACAGGAATAGTAGGAGCAGAGGTGTGGATGAGCATGCTAGCCATGAGAGGGTAGCTTGTCCTGACTCGGTTTATGATGTATCAAGTGTATCAAAATCACCTTGACGGGGAGTGGATGTGGCTCAAGTAGTTGAGTGCCTGCTTGGGAAGTCCTGGGTTCAGTTCCTAGTGCCTCCTAAAGAAGATGAACAATGAGCAGACAACGAGCTAAAACAGTGAGTAGACAATGAGAAAAACAATGAGCAGACAATGAGAAAAAACAAAATGAGCAGGGAGTGGATGTGGCTTAAGGGGTTGTGCCTCCCACACAGGAGGTCCTCGTTTCAGTTCCTCGCGCCTCCTAAAGAAAACAAACTAACAAACAGAAAATGAGCACAAATAACGAGCAGACAATGAGCACAAACCACGAGCAAAAACAACTAGCGAAACAGATGAGGGAGCCATCTCAGGGTGGGGATTGAAATCATCTTGAATGTTTTTTAAGAAATGCTGATGCCTGGGCCCCATCCTGATACTTTAAATCTTTGGAGCCCAGGCATTTGCATTTTTAACCGCATGCTCCTTCGGTGATTTTTAGGCACATTTTAGTTGGAAAACCACTGGTTAAGTGGGTAGCTGGAAATGAAGGTGGAAAATGAGCTTTCCTATTAGACTGAGGAGGGGCTTGAATATCAGTTTTATGTTTTTTAGGTAATGAAACATCATTGAATTTTTTTTAACAAATCAGTTTTATTGGTACATATTAATAAAGCACGCAATTCATCCAAAATGTACAATCAGTGGTATTTGATATAATCACATAATTTTGCATTCACCACTTCAGCCATTATTATAGTATAATAATAAACAAAAACAGACAAAGAAATAGGAAAATTCTTCACCTCCCAATCTTTCTCTGTTTCCCCTGCTGTACTTGCTATTTCTGGCTATTTTTGCACATTTATTTATTTATTTATTTATTTATTAAGCAGTTTTATTGAACTATATTCACATACCATATAATCTATCCAAAGTATATGAATGTTTTTTTGAGCTGTTGAGTGAAATGATGAAAATGGTATTTTTATTAATATAAAAAATAAATTACTCCTAACAAAGAAAAGTCCTGGACCAGATAAATTTACTGGTGAATTTTACCAGACATTCAAAGAAAAATTAACAATAGTCCTCAAATGCTTCCAAAAAACTGCAGAGGAGGGAAAACTTCCTAACTCATTCTTTGAGGCCAGAATCATCCTAATAGTTAAGCCAGATAAAGATAACACAAGAAAAGAAACTTACAGACCAATGGCCCTTAATAATATTGATGCAGAAGTCCCCAACAAAATATAAGCACACCAAAGCCAACAGCACATTAAAAAGATTTTACACTGTGACCAAGTGGGATTTATCCTAGGAATATAGGGAAGGTAGTTCAACGAAGGAAATCTGTCAATGTAATATACCACATTAATAGAACGAAGGAAAAAAAAAAACCCACAGTTATCTCAGTTGTCACAGAAAAGGCTTTTGAGAAAAGCCAACACCCCTTCTTGATAAAAACACTCTGAAAACTAGGAATAAAAGGGAGTTTCAGGGAGTGGCTGTAGCTCAAGTGGTTAAGCACCTGCTTCCCATTTATAAGGTTCTGGGTTTGATCCCGTTTCTCCTAAAAACAAACAGATGAAGGAAAAAACCAACTCTCATTGGGGAGCTGATGTAGCTCAGTGGTTGAACACCTGCTTCCCATGTACAGGGTCCTGAGTTCAATCCCAGGTACCTCCTTAAAAAAAAATGAAAAAAAGAAGGGAATTTCTTCAACATGATAAAAGGCATAGATGCAAAACCCACAGCTAACATTTTACTCAGTGGTGAAGGATTGAAAGCTTTCCCCCAAAGATCAGGAAAAAGACAAGTATATCCACTTTTACCACTGCTAGTCAACATTGTACTAGAAATTCTGGCCAGATTAGTCAGGAGAAAGAAATAAAAGGCATCTGAACCGGAAAGGAAGAAGTAAAACTATCCCTATTTGCAGATAACATGATCCTTTATGTAGAAAATACAGAAGAATCTGCAAGAAAGCTTCTCGAGCTAATAAATTCAGCAAACTCGTGGGGTTACAAGATCGGCATGCAAACTTCAGTGATGTTTCTATACACTAGTAATGAACAATCCAAAGAGGAAATAAAAATTTCTATTTTTAATAGCAGCTAAAAGAATCAAATACATAGGATTAAACTTAACCAAGGGTGTAAAGGACTTGTACACAGAAAACTGCAAAATATTGCTGAAAGAAATCAAAGAAGACCTAAATAAGTGGAAGGACATTCTGTGTTCATGGATTGGAAGACTAAATATTGTTAAGATGTCATTTCTATCCAAAACAATGTACAGATTCAATGCAATCCCAAACAACATTCCAACGGCCTTCTTTGCAGAAATCAAATTTATGTGGAAGGGTAAGGATCCCCGAATAGCCAAGGCCATCCTGAAAAACAAGAATGAAGTTAGAGGACTTACACTTCCTGATTTTAAAACTTTACAGAGCTACAGTAATCAAAACAGTGTGGCATAGACAAGTGGAATCATATTTAGAGTTCATAAAGAAACTCTACTGTCTATGGCACATTGATTTTTGAAAAGTGTGCCAAGTCCACTCAATGGGGAATGAGTAGTCTCAACAAATGGTGCTAGGAAAACTAGATATCCACATGCAGAAGAATAAAGTTGGACCCCTACCTCACACTATATACAGAAATTATCTCAAAATGGATTCATAATCTAAATATGAAACCTGAATCTATAAATCTCTTAAAAGAAAAAATAGGAGTAAATCTTCAAGACTTTGTATTTGGCAGTGCTTTCTTAGACACACACCAAAAGCTCAAGAAAAAGAAACAATCAAAATATTGAATTTCATCAAAATTAAAAACTTTTGTGCTTCAAAGAACATTATTAAGAAAATGAAAAGACAATTTATAAGGAACATGATGTGGCTCAGGCGATTGGGCTCCCTCCTACCACATGGGAGGTTCTGGGTTTGGTTCCTGTTGCCTCCTGGAGAGGACGAGTAAGACAGCAAGCTGGCGCAACAGGCAGGCGTGGTGAGCTGACGCAACAAGATGATGCAACAAGGAGGCACAAATAGGAATGACAATGAGAGACACAACAAAACAGGGAGCTGAGGTGGCTCAAGTGATTGAGTGCCTCTCTTCCCACATGGGAGGTCCCAGGTTTGGTTCCTGGTACCTCCTAAAGAGGAGATGAGCAGACACAGAGAGTACACAGCAAATGGTTTGGAAATGATATACTGATAAAGGTTTAATATCCAGAATGTGAAGAACTCCTACATCTCAACAAAAAGAAAACAATTCAGATTTTTAAAATGGACAAAGGACTTGATTAGACATTTCTCCAAAGATATACAAATGGCCAGTAAGCACATGAAAAGATGTTAAACATCATTAGTCCATAGGAAAATGCAAATCAAAACCACAGTGAAATACCACTTCATGCACACTAGAATGACTATTATTAAAAAAAAAAAAAAAAGGAAAACAAGTGTTGGTGAGGACTTGGAGGAATTGAAATTCTTGTGCACTGTTGGTAGAATGTAAAATGGTTATAGCCACTGTGGAAAAGAGTTTGGCAGTTTTTAAAAAATGTAAACATGGGTTTATCATATGACCTGGCAATCCACTTCTAGGGATATACACGAAATAATTGAAAGCAGGGACTCAGATACTTGTACACTAATGTTCATAGCAACATTATTCACAAGAGCTAAAAGGTGGAAACAACCCAAGTGTACGTAAACAGATGAATGGATAAGCAAAATGTATATAAAGACAATGGAATATTATTTAGCCATAAAAAGGAATGATGTTCTGATTCATTCTATGCCATGGATGGACCTTAAAAACATCATGCTTAGTGAAATAAGCCAGACACAAAAGGACAAATACTGCACGATTCTGCTGATTTGAGTTATCTAGAATAGGCAAATAAGTTGAGACAGAAAGTCTAAAAATAGTTACTAGGGTTTGGGGGGAGGGAGGAATGGGAAGTTGTTGCTTAATGGATACAGAGTTTCTGTTTGGAATGATGAAAATGTTCTAGAAACAGTGGTGATAATTACACAACATTGTGCATGTACTTAATGTCACTGAATTGTAAACTTAAAATTGGTTAAAATGGTAAATTTTACATTATGTATATTTTGCCACAATAAAAATGTAAAAAAAAGAAAAGACAAACTGACTACTTAAAGCAAAAATTATATCATTTTTTGTGGGGTTTGTAATGCATGTAGATGTAAAATATAGGATAACAATAACACAAAGGAAAGAAGGGAAATGGCAAATACTGTTGCAAGGTATTTATATTTTACATAAAGTAGTGCAATGTAACTCCAAGTAGATTGTGACAGGTTAAGAATGCATATTTTAAACCCTAGAGCAACCGATAGGAATTAAAATGGAATATTAAAATTAATTAATTAATTAAAAGCTTGAAAAAAATCAACTTGAAAAAAAAAATCAAACACAAATATCTAATCTGTGTGTCCCAGAAATGTGCCAACAAATAAAACTAACTGGTACTTTCTTTCACAACCACTGAGTTTACTTTTACATATTAAATCACTTCATCATCATATTACCACATGATGAGATATTAGGGTCTCACATCCTGTTTATTTGTTGTCTTGGAATGCTCTTTCACTTAGACCAGTTTCACCAAATGAATTATTTCTTTCAAATCCTCTTTTGAAACTGAAGTGACTGCCTGTTACAATAAAAGCAAAAAAGTATGTGTATTTGGGTCCTTTGGGGATTCATCATTAACTTCATTAACTGTGAAGCGTATAAAGTAGTTTTTGTTCTCTACCATCTACATAAGGGCACTGCTGTTTCCTTTTTTATCAAATCTTTCAAAGTATTTTATTAGTCCAATAGTCTCTGTGATCCTGAATATGCTTCACCGAAATATTTTAAAACAAACAAACAAAAAAGACCCTAACAACTTGTTTACAATCCTCTATTTGTCAGGGGACTTAATAGGCCCTTAGCATTGTAGGCTTAACAGTAGCTTACTGGAAAAACAAATAAAGGTGTGGATCAAATTCTATTGGATCAGACAGTGTTGGTTTGCTGGCAGTTTAATTATAGACTCTCCTGGCTCTGCTATGGACTCAATTTTCCTTCTCCATGCTTCATTAAAATGAAAAGATAAAATGACACCAGATGAAAAGAAGAAATGAGAATCTTTGCAATTTGTTCTCAATTACTTAGACAAGTATTTTACTTTTCTTGTGCTGACCTTAAAAAATGATCAATTAAGAATTTACTTTGTAAGTTTAATTATGAACATGAATGTTATATTTCAATAACAAAACTCCATTTTGGGATCAAGTTTCTTCCTTTCCCCTCCAGCCCCTTCTAGACAAGGCAACAATGAGAAACAATATTATCTTAGAGCCTAATAGTGAAAATCTAAGTCAGACTTTATTTTATATTATTTGAATCGGTAATTTATATAGCACAGAATACAAAGGGTTCAAAAGGATATAAAATGTAAAGTGTCTCTCTCATTCTGTCTCCCAACCAACTAGTTCCTCAACTTAGAGAAAATATTACCAATTTTTTGGGGTATCATTCCACAGCTATTCCATGTATATAAAAACATTTCCCCCCACTTTTTATACAAACCATAGCATACTATATATTCCTCTTTCTTTTGCTTTGTCTACTCATCAGTATATTGGAAATTATTATATATATCCATATATATAAATATGTGTTATATATAATCTTTACAACTGTATAATATATTTTATACTTTAATAAATTTCATATTGATGAAAATTTAGGTAATTTTCAGTCTTTTCCTTTTACAAATCATTCTTCAATGAATAAACTGAAACACATTCCTTTTCTAAAGCATTCCCAGGTGGTATGGGACTTAATTGCATAAATTTGTGCTATCAATTTATTCGCTATTTAGGTATATATGTATGTATGTATTTATTTTAGTTTGAAAGCTACTACTATAGACCACAAAGTTAAGTGTTAAAATAACTACTTGGGGAAGTAGATGTGGCTAAAGTGATTGAGCCCCTACCTACCACGTGGGAGGACCCTGGTTCAATTCCCGGTGCCTCCTAAAGAAGGCAGCGAGCTGGCGTGCCAGGCAGGCATGGCAAGCTGACGCAACAAGATGATGCAACAAGAGACTCAAGAAGAAAAACACAATGAGAGACACAGCAAAGCAGGGAGCAGAGGTTCCCAGTGCCTCCTGGGGAAGACGAGCAAGACAGCGAGCTGATGCGCCGGGCAGGCGTGGCAAGCTAATGCAACAAGGTGATGCAACAAGAGACACAAGAATAAAAACACATAATGAGAGGCACAACAGTGGGGAACAGAAGGGACTCAAGTGATTAGGCGCCTCCCTCCCACATCGGAGGTCCCGGGATCAGTTCCTGGTGCCTCCAAAAGAAACAAGGAAGACAAACAGACACAGCGAGTGCAAACAGTGAGGGGGTGGGGAGAAATAAATGAATAAAGTAAATCTTAAAAAAAACAACAACACTACTTGGTTCAGGGCTACTCTGAAACCTTTCTAAAACAGCACTATAAACAGCAACATAAATAAGCCTGCGAGCTTACCAGGAGAGATTGAACAGAGGATTAACAAGGAAAATCAAGAAGGTAGACTGAGTAAAAGTATAGTTCATCCCTCCCCCTACTTCCTCACCAAGCTCTAGAAATAATTGAAAAGTGTTTTAAAGGTAGTAAATATTTACTCAAAAATTCATAAAACTCCAGACGCTGTGAGGAATCCCCATAAAACAAATCAGCTGGAGATGGGCTGAAAGAGAAATGGCATCCCAGGGCGGGAGCAAGCGCCTTCAGGGCACCTCCATTGAGTGTGCACAGCAACCCCAGGCCAGAGGCAGTGAGGGCAGAGCAAGGCCAGCGCTCAGGGGCAGCTGTAGGCCCGCCTGGTTCTCCAGAGCAGTCACGCCTGCCCAAGTCCTCCCACCCCCCTAGGCAGCAACAGCCCCTGCTGATAGCATACACACACCACCCACACCTTATTTATTTGGAACTTGTAAAACCAATTATGCAGTCACCTCCAAAGAGAACTGTCTTTACACTCTCCCTATGTGTCAGAACATTGTTTTTCCTCTTTCTCTAAATTTGATGGTATCTGACCCTATCTATCTCTTGGTTTCACTAGTTGCTTCTGTGACATCCTTTTCTTTTCTTTTTTTTTTTTTTTTGGGGTGGTACCAGGGATTGAACCCAGGACCCTCATACATGGGAAGTAGACACACAACCATTTGAGCTACATCCGCTCCCCTCTGTGATATTACTTTCAAATCTCTCCTTACCCCAGACTCTGACTAGAACAGCCAGTTTTATCTGTATTCCTAAAGTACTTAAGTTTTTTTTTTTTAACTTAAGGGTAATTATATAATCAGTAATTTTGTTGCTAACAGTGACCTTAGCGTAAGCCTATGATAGGAAGGAGAAGGGTGTCATTGCTGATGCTTTAGTGCTAACCCTTTCAGAGGACCTTCTATGGAATGTAGTAACCAAGACTGCCTCACCTTGACTAAAATTTACACTGCCTCACCTGACTTCAAGCCCCTGACCTCCTTCACCCTAGCTCCTGTCCAGGAGCCTAACCAGGGAGTCCCTTACCTCCTTCTCCCTACCCCACTTACAACATCCAAGTGACCTAATCAAGAAAATATTCTGAATCCAATGGCTCCAATTGCAAGCTCAATAAATCACACACCCACACCTAGTGATCAACACCCTAAACATCCTCTAGT
>PVKH010015569.1:0-16044 GCA_004027955.1 Chaetophractus vellerosus
AAAACAGCATATCTCTATTTTCCCAGGAAGGCTATTTCGGATCTAGGTGAAATAATATTCTGATACATAGAATAAACAGTTTCTTAAATGGGTTAAAAAATGCTCATTTGCCTCAGAGAACTGTAGCATAAAAATATATAATTAAGGTAAATTTTTATTTCTGTATAAACTCAGACAATGTATGTTGTTTCATGAAAGAACATATAAGAAATCTTATAAAAATTTATAATTTAATTTCAGTCACTATGTTAAATAATATAATTTTTGTACTAATGTATTTTTGGGATCATAAAAAATATATTTCTTTAAAACAATTTCTTCATTCTGTTTTTCTCTACCACAACATTTCTCTCCCTGTATTTCTCCACCTCTTAGAATAATCCTTGGATTACATACAAAAACATTTGCTAAAGAGTAATGGAGACAAAACAGCAATTAGGAAGATAGGAAGAAGCATAGTGAAAGGAAATAAAATTATGCAAGCAAATTTTGAAAAATGTATCACTAGTTAATCTACTCAAGGAATCCATTACATATTACATCTTGACTAATACCCACTGGAGAAATTTTAGCAAGATTGTAACTCCAACATCACTTCACTGCCATAGATGAGAAAAAAGAATTGTGGAGGACTGAGATTCTCTGTAACTCTGTAGTAAAATGTATGATTTAGCACTTATTGACAGTGCTTTTCCAACTGGAGGGCATGGCTTGGGGCAGCTGCAAGACCAAAGAATACACTCAACACTGATGAGCTTTACTGGGAATTACAAACAGAAAAGGATCTCTGAAGGTGGAAGTTCAGAGAAGGAAAGTAGTGCCCCACAAAGGGGCAGGAAAATGAGGAGCAATATAAAGGGACCAGAACAAAAACATTTCATAACAGAGTTTCTGCTAGGGCCACATGAGGGACACAAATGGGATCAGGTGATGTTATTGTAGAAAGGAAAAGTACAGCCTGGAAAAAAATTACAGCCTATTATACCATTTGTACATTAAATTTCCTTTGAGGACGGTTGTTAATTTTTACCTTATATTTGGGTCATACAGGTGGTTATATGCTTTGGACTTCATTTCATTTATGGAGGGAGGGCCTGTGCTTTGGATTTCCACACAGTGTAAGCTTGGAAAAGTAACTTCATCTCTCCATCATATATAAAAAACTACAATGGACTAAATTTTAAGGCATGTCTTATTCAAATTCATGAACATGGTGTCATGGCAAAGTATTTATTTCTTAGATGCATTTAAATCTTTGTATTAAAATAAATTTTCAATTTATGTAAAAGATGCTTAAAATTTAAACATCACATCCACATTTAGTGTATCTGAAATAAATCAGTAGGAATTTATGAAATCAATTAATTTTATCAAATAATGATAAATTAATGGGTTCTAAACCAGAAGCTAAGGAGTTCTTAAAGATAGAAATGTGTGTGTTGTATCACAGTAAATATATATTAAAATATCATCCCATTAAAAATAAGTCCTGGAAATACCAATATTCTATGTTTCAAGTGATCAAAATGATTCATCTATGTCACATTTTGGTTATGGACAATTGAATGAAATAAAAGTATTTTTTAGTTTAATACTCATGATATTCTCGACAATATAAATTTCTACCTATTCTTGTTCACTTATCTCCTCTGTAGAGCAATAAGTTGGTTTACAAATGAAGGAATTTTTTTAGCATATCATATCCCTTCATAGAAAATCTCTACATCAATGCAAGGAAATGGGAACATGGTACATCATGTACCATTCATTCATCCAGACTGTTCTGCAAAGAGGTATTCCTGAAACTCATATTTCAAGACTATTTAACTGGTTATGTATATGTATAGCTAATTTAACTTTAAGAGGAGACAAATAGTAGAAAAACATACATCATGAATTTTTAAAAAATGATCAGTCTGAAAGACAAAAAACCATTTCCTCAACTCTTATATAGATTGAAATCATAAAGTAACATAGATCCATGAGAGTACTTTTACAAACATTAAATGAAAAAAAAAACCATTCTATGATAGCAGTTACCAGAGATTATTAAGTGGTTACTAGTGTTAGGAATTTTGTGGACATAATTTTTCATAATATACATTCCAATCTGCAAATTAAATATTTCAGTATCCCTTTATACATGAGAACATGAAGCAAGATAAATAATTTGACCAAAGTCACACAGTTAGTTGGCAGAGCCAGGATTAAAGTTCAGATTTTTCTGACTCCACACAATAAGCCACTAAACCATATACAAAATACCATTGTGATATGCAAAATTCTGGAATCATTATCACCCAGAAACAGTACAAACTATGTCTGCTGCTATTGAATTATTTTTATAAAACCAACAAGCATAAAAGAAAATGAAATTTTAAAATAATATAAAATAAAATGGCTTCTGGATCAATTATCTAAATTGTACATTCACCTAATATTTATTTAAAATCTTCTGTCACAAAATAAAATTATGATTCCCAAATGACATATACCAAATAGGCTGGCTGAAAACTAATTTTCTCTCTAATCATTCCCTCTAATTTTAATATGGTCCCACCTTTCTACTTCTACTCTTATATTGTCTTCCATCAAGAAAATTAAAGCAGATATCTGATATGCATCTCTCTTGACCTATTTATGTAAAGAGACATTCTTATTTTCCTAGCAATATTCCATAGAAGTTGTATGGTTCAATTTAAATATAACTCTGAGTAAACTGGACACCCTACCTCAAAATTAAATATTAAAGCACCTACTCTTGTTTGAGATGCAAGGTTATAGTTTTAAAATATTGTGTAAGTCATGAAAAACTATTTTTTTACCTCTGAAATTGAACTGGTCATACAATTATATTGCACTGTAAAAATGATGCATTTAGATAATCATGCCAGTTTTTATGTCCCTTCTTAGAGGCCACAAAGGATGCTCAAAGAGAAAACAACAATTTTCTTCTGCAATAGAAATGCAACAAATTGAGATTTTTTTCCAAAACATGCAAATGAAAATATTTAACAACAAACTACATGGAAAAAAATGACTAATGAAAGCAATTTGACTCCTAATAAAAAAAAATGACCCTTCAGTGGAAAGATCACATAGATTAGGAAAAGTAAACTAATGATTATTTTCTATACATAGTCCTAGTTCTGGTGTGTATTTGTTATATGACATTAGGTTATTAACTTAAGTTATATGAAGTCCAGTTCCCTTGATATTTGGGAAAATAAACTCTTTAAATCCGTAAGAATGTGATAAATATGTATGTAATAAAATGATGTGAAAACACAACCTATGAAATAATTTATAATTGCTTAATAAAAATTACCATCCTTCTTATTTAAATTTTAAAGTGTTATAATCTAAAGTGGCAGAAAAGATAGTTCACACTCTTTGAGAATCTCACAGAGAAGAGAAATATATGGATTAGAAGTGTTAATAGGAGAGTTGGGTCAGTAGAGAGATAACAACAATATTTTATGTGATAGAATATTAGAATATTAGAGGTCCAGTAGAGTTAAAGGTAACATGTTTTGAGTTTTATATGTTCTTTCTTGTCTTAAGCATGTCATAGGATAATCTCTAGACTAATATCTGGCTATATAAGTAAGAAACACTTCAAAAAAGTCAATGCCTGGTTCCCACACCAAGAAATTCTAACTTAGTGGCTGGGCAAGTTCAAGGTATTCCTTTTCAAGTGAATGTTAATCTGTTGAAAGTGACCAGTCCCATAACCATAAAAGAGGCAAAATGCCTAGTTGACCTCAAGGGATTTTGGAGCAAATATATTTCTCATTTGGGTGTGCTACTCCAACCACTTATTGCATTACCAAAAAAGCTGCTGGTTTTGAGGGGGCAAGAATAAGAGGAGTCTCTTTAACAAGCCCAGACTGTTAGAAAAGTTGCTTTGCCAATTGGGCCATACTGATCCGGCATATCCAATGGTGTTAGAAGAGTCAGTGCCAAATATAGATGCTGTTTGGAGCCTTTGTCAGGGCTCTAAATAAGAATCACAGAGCAGAAATGTGGAATTTTGTAGCAAAGTTTGCAATCATTTGCAGATAATGATTCTGCTTTTGAGAAAAAGCTTTTAGCCCATTACTGGGTCTTAGTAGAGACTGAATGTTTACCCCAGGCCACCTAATAGCCATAAGAACTGAGTAAAATACCATGAAATGTCTGACTCAAAATGACATTAGTTCGGTAGTGGACTGTAGGACTCCATCATCAAATAGAAGTGGTTTAAATGGAATTAGGCTCTCACAGTACCTGAAAGCACAAATAAGTTGCATAGAGTATCTCAAAAGCCAATGCTCTCCATTTTTTCACCTTACCTTCTCTCTCCCAGTTCACAGCTAAGGCTATTTAGGGATTTCATCATGAGTGACAACTTGAGCCTTGTTTACAGAGGGATTCACAAAATATTCAGACATCACCCCAGGATGGACAACTGCAGTATTACAGCCCCATTCTGGAACATCCCTGAAGGACTGTGCTGGAGGGTAATCTTCCCACTGGGCAGAACCTCAGGTAGTGTCCCAGGGAGTTTATTTTGCTTGGAAGGAGAAATGACCAGATGTGCAGTTGTATACAGATTCATAAGCTGTGGCTAGGAGTTTAGCTGGGTGGTCAGTGTTTGTAAGGATCATGATTGGAAAACTGGAGATGGAAACTAATTAGTCTTTGGGATAGTTGTGTGGATAGAACTTTGTGAATTGATGAAAATAATGAAGATATTTGCTACCCATTTAAATGCTCAAGGGATGGTGTCTTTAACAGAGGAAGAT
This sequence comes from Chaetophractus vellerosus, assembly GCA_004027955.1. Taxonomy (NCBI): domain Eukaryota; kingdom Metazoa; phylum Chordata; class Mammalia; order Cingulata; family Chlamyphoridae; genus Chaetophractus; species Chaetophractus vellerosus. The sequence continues at coordinate 4,788 of PVKH010015569.1, forward strand.
TCTATAATGGAGAGAACAAGATGGCCTGTTCAGTGAATACAACTCAGCCTTTTTTTTGCAGCCATTCCTGTCACTGTCCAAAGGGCTCAACAACAAAATAGCCATGGTGGCAGGGATGAAGGTTATGCATGGGCTCAGCAACATGTATTTCCACTCATCAAGGCCAGCCTGGGCAAAGTCACTGCTCTAGTCCCATCTGCCAGCAGCAGAGCTCAACACTCATTCCTGATATGTCATCATTCACCAAAGCAATCATCCTGCTACCTGGTGGCAGGTGAACTACATTGCACCACTTTCATCATGGAGGGGCAGCATTTTGTTCATACTGGAAATGACTCATAGTCAGGATACTGATGTGTCTTCTCTTCACACAATGTTTCTACAAAACTACAATCTATGTGCCTACAGAATGCAATAACCACAATCATGGTAATCCACAAACATTGTTTTGCTTAAAGAAATCACTTTGTAACAAATAAAGTGTGGCAGGGAGTCCATGTTCATGTGATTTCTTGACCTTACCATGTAACTGGTCATCCTAAAACAGATAGATTGATAGAACCATGAAACAGATGACTGAAGACTAAATCACAATTTAACAGGGCAGCAATACAATTTCTTCCTGGATGAATATTTTTCAGGGAGTTGTATATGCTCTATATCAGTGTGCATTTTATGGTACTGTTTCTCCCATAGCCAGGATTCATTGGCCCAGGATGAGAGAGCCAAAATGGAAGTGGCACCAATCACTATTACCAAAGTGATCAACTAGTAATAGTTTTGCTTCTTGTCCCTTTGATCTTACGCTTTGCTGACCTAGTGATATCTTCAATGATTCCAGTGAACTGCAATATAAGACTACCAGCTGGCCATTTTTGTCTCACATGTCTCTGAATCAATAAGCATAAAGAGAGTTACTATACTGTCAGGGGTACAGTACAAGGGGAAATTGGACTGCTATTAGAGGTAAGGAATAGTATGTCTGGAATATAAGAGATCACTTAAAGTGCCTCTTAGTATCACCATGCCCTGTAATTAAAATGAATGGATTCATAACATTAAATTTACAGGATAAGAGTGAATATCACTCAACAACTTGGATTTGCTTCTTGTTCCTGTTTAAAGGACTATTTAAAATTCATTTACACTCATGATGTATGTACATATATATATATATATATACATTTTTTTAAAAGATTTATTTATTTTATTACATATCTCCCCTTCCCCCCATTGCGGCGAAGCGCCGAGACTTGGTCCCTGCGCAGGCGCGGCTTTCCCCGCTTGTGGGCGGCTTCTGCTTCTATTCACGGCTGACTCTTGCTTCAGTTCGTGGGTGGCTGGCTGCGCTCCATTTGTGGGTGACCTGCCCTGCCAGTGGCGGCTTTTGCCCTGTCCGTGGCAGCTTTTTGCCCTACCCACGGCGGCTCTGCCCCACCCATGGTGGCTTGCCATTCTCAAGGCAGTCTGCCCGCTAGGAGAGGTCCCTGGGAACCGAACCCGTGGCCTCCCATGTGGTATCCCAGTGCGCTCTTTATCCACTGAGCTATCTAGCTGGGCCCTATATATACATATTATCTTCAATAAACATTTACAAGGAAACAAAACCTTATTTTGTTTCCCCTTTTAAAATACTTAAAAGCCCTTTTAATCAATTATCATTTTACTGAATCTCCTATTAATGAAATAGAAAATACATTTTTCCATGTATTTATTTTATATCTGTATAGAAGTTTTTACCATTTTGAAAATTACAGATTAGTATTTTAGTTGTCAGCTTTTGTCAATTTTTAAAAATTTCTTTCTCATTTCAATTGATTTTCTTCATATGTCCCTCTTGTTTTTTTCTATCCTTAACAATGTTTTCTATGGTGATCAATCACTCTCGTATTTTACTGATGACCCATGGTCTGACCAGAGCTGAGTATCTGAGATTCATCACTCTGAATGGGCCATCAACTTCAAACCCCCTTGAGTAACACCACCCCTGATATTTGACTATCATTATTTTGGATATTTATGATTATTGCCCCTAAAATGCTGGTCAAACCCTTGGATAAGAAGGAAACCATCTCCAATTTAAGATTGTACAGACTAACTGAGTATAATCTTAGTTTTATTTCTAGCTATGATGGCCTATCACTGCTATGTGGCTGTCAGTAACTTTGTGATGGTTATGCTAACTTGTCAAACTGCCCAGTAATGGTGCTCAGTTGTTTGTTCAAGCAAGTATTAGCCTAATTGTAATATAAGGACATTTCATGGACTTTAATCCTCAGTGAGTTTATTGCATAGATGGCTGATTACATCTACAATCAACCAAGGAGATTGCTGTCAGAAATAAGTGATGTTTTATCCAATCAATTGAAAACCTTAAAAGGGGAAGTGATTTCAGCATTCAGAGAGAGAATTCCCAGCTCCACTTTGGACAGCCAACATCTCCTAGAAACTCATCAAAGATCTTCATTAGAGCCCATGGTTTGCAGCCTGCCCTACAGATTTTGGTCTTGTGCATCCCCACAGTCACATGAGAGAATTTTATAAAATATCATACTACTTAGAGATATCTCCTGTCAGCTCTGTTTCCCTGACAAATGCAACCCCCTGGCTCCACATGGTGGTGGTGTCCTGATGGATCTGTCTTCTTCTAGCATTCCTCAAATACATGTATAGTCTGATCACTGACAATGGCAATGACTGTATCCTCTTCTGTGTTCTCTGTGTCATGTTGTTCTTTAAATTTAATCAATCATTTTCAGTATGATAATGTCTACCTGTTAGCCTTAACTTTTTCTGATACCTACAATTCTGAAGTAGCAATCTTTATCTTTTCAGGACTAATTTGTTCTTTTCCTGGATCAATGTTCTGATATCCTACTTCCATGTTGTCCTCACCATTTTGAGAGTATGTTCCTTAGAAGGGTAGACATAAATCCTTTTCTACTGGTGCTTATCATATGACTGTTATCACTGTGTTCTATTTTATGGTACTCTTTTTCTCATATATTTGCAACCAAGGACCAAAACCTCATTAGATACTGTTAAAATGGTATTTTATATTATATTATATTATATTATATTATATTATATTATATTATATTATATTATGATATTATAGTGATATCAATGCTGAATCCTCTTATTTACAGCCTAAAGTAAAGGATGTGATGGATGCACTGAAGAAATTCCTAATAACCCACACCATTATTTCAAACTAATATGTTTATAACTACAGCAATCTTTATTTAAGGGTTTAAAATTTCTCCTGAATAGCCTGCTATTAAATGAAATTTGATAAATTGTTAATTTCAATGGGATAAATTTTAATGCCTTTCATTTTAACCCAAAGTACTCAGCTAATTATTCCAGATATAAAATATATCAATTATAAAATTGAAGCAAAAATATTTCATAACATTAATATGTGTTAATTAAACATACCATTTAATGAAGGATATAATTTTGAAAAGAATGAAAAGATAGCCTGATGTTGGTGGAAATATGCAAGAATCATTTCTTGGAGGTACATTAGAATCATATCATCATCTATGCCATCTCCATCTATTAGTCAATTTTCAAAGATTTATTGCATTTTAAATATTGGTTGATTTACTAGCATTTTTTGAAGATTTATTTTATTTATTCCCCCCCACACACATTGTTTACACTAGCTGTCTGCTCTCTGTGTCTGTTCTGTGCTCTTTGTGTCTGCCCATCTTCTTTTTAGGAGGCATGAGAAACCAAACCCAGGACCTCTCATGTGGGAGGGAGCTGCCCAATTGCTTGAGCCACATCTGCTCCCTGCTTGTTGTGTCTCTCATTGTGTTTCCTCATTGTATCTCCTTGTTGCATCATCTTGTTGCATCAGCTTGCTGTGGCATCCTGTCACATCAGCCCACTGCCTTCCTCATCCTCTCCAGGAACCAAACCCAGGACCTCCCATGCAGTAGGCAGGCACCCAACTGCTTGAGCCACATCTGCTTCCTTTTTTATTATTTTTCCTTTTATTACACTATTTTTCCATCAAATTTCAAATCTTTTTGGCTCATTTTTAACTTCACACTAAAGTCAATTTATATCAAAAAATAAAATTATAGGGAAAATTTAACTAAACATAAAAGTGCTAAAAACTCATGGAATAAGAAATATGGTACAATGTTCTGAAAAAAAAGAAAAAGAATTCTACCTTCCATCCCTCCCTTTATATCATATACACGAAGAAAAGTGCTCATGTTAATCTAAATATGGTAAGTACTTAAATTTTTCCCATATGATATCCTTATGCTAGATATTCTTGTCTAGAATTGCCTTTGTTAAAAGCCATAATATCAAATACATTTTTCTGGCATTTTTATTTACTAGGCTCTGAGGTGAAAATGATTTTAGGAAAAAATAACAATGCCAAAGTAATTGCCTTGCAAGTAATAACATTTCTAAAAGAGTGAAAGTCATGTGAAAGATTTGTAAAATTCTTCTACCATTGGATGGATTGATGGAAAGTAGGAATGACATACAAAGTTAAGACAGAGACTATTAATAAACTACAGTTATGACATTTGCAGTTAAGTTGGCAATGAGCAAAATCTAGAAGTGGTGTTCAGGTCATTGAATGAATTTCTAGCATTAGTCATGAATACACAGAGGAGCTGAAAGCAGAAAAGTCAAACTACACCATGAATATTTATGGTCTCTAGATACCATACTGGCATTAATTTTTATCATATTAGTTTTCAAATTTATTATGTTATTGAAATATTTGTTTGATTGTTTGATTTTAATTTATTAGAAGCAGAGTTGGCTTTACCAGTCAATATATGAGCAGTTAGAGAAGTATACTTCCCAATAAAAAATGATTCTCTATGAATCTGATGAGATGAACAGAATTGGAGCAGGAAGGCTAAAGAGACCCTGACATATTAACAATCCAATGTGCTTTGTTAAGTGAATTTAGGTCAAGAATGAAAACTGCAGCATTTTCTTCCTTTTAATTAAGTTTACATATGAATTCTAAAGCAAATTTTCTGTCTCAGGTATTAGTTTCTTATTGCTGTTAACAAATGACCACATATATAGTGGCTTAAAACAACTAAAAGTTATTTAGAAGACATAAATCAAAAACAGGTTTGCTACATGAACAAGGTGTCAGAAGGCTGCATTATTTCCTGAAGCTCTGTAAGAACTAGTTTCCTTGTCTTTTCCAGCTTCTACAGGCTTCCTATTCCTTGGCCTGTAGACCCCTTCAAGCCAGTCATCACATTACTCCAACCTGTTTCTATTATCAACCTTATTCTCTGTCCCTATTGCTCATGCCTCCATCTGTCCTATGTAAAATCCTTTGTGATTTTACACAGAATTTATGTCATACCCAGATAACACAAGAAAATCACCTCATCTCAATTTCCTTAACTAATTGCATCAGCAAAGTCCATTTTGCCATGAAAGGTAAAGAATTGCATGTTCTGGGAATCAAGACTTGGACATCTAAGGGAAGGTGGGCAATTTTTCTGCCTACTACATTTATATTGGCATATTTTTGGAAAGCACAATCTAAAATCTTATACTTCTCTGATTTACTAGTGTTCAATAAAATAATCCCATAAAAGTTTACATGGTATATACCAATTCCACATTATTAACTTACAATATTTTTTCTAATCAAACTTTACATGGTATCCTCTTTAAATAAAGGATGAAAAAAAGGATTTGGCTCAAAGATTCCATACACATACTGACATATCACTTGTTATACTGTCATTCAGAAGTGATGAACTACCTCAATAAACCAATCAGGGACATTAGCAAAGCTCAAGTTTCCAAAGAAATAAGATGGGAAAAAGAAATATATACTTGCAAGCTGTGATCCCCTACTGGTCAAAGTAAACCCCATGTAACATTGCTTCCCCTGAAGTCCCAAGTTCTGCATGTCTGGGTGTCCAGGGAGTTCTATGGCATCTTTTGTCTAAACAATGATCACCATCTGTGCTGGTATTTAGGAGATATAAGAGATCAAGTCAGAGTCATAAGAAATGTACTTCTGGGCATACCTATGAAATTAGGAAGCCCTGAAACAGCAACCACAGGGGCCCCTATTTCTGAAATGTAGCAGAATCTATAGCTCTGACCCAAGTCTACAATTTAAGGATGCCTTGGACAAAAATATTTCAATTGTATAAATCTAGGTTTTTGCATGCATTAAATCCCATCAATAATATGAGATTAAGGACAGGCAACACTTTCCCAAATTCAGAAGTATAATAAATACCATTTTGCAAATTTCAATTCAAATCTCAGTGATGGAAAGGTCATGAATTTGATTCATTGAGTATGTCATTTTGTTGTGAAAGACTATGATTTTATACCTCAAAATTTTATAGATATATCAATACAGGCATACCTCACAGTGATCACCAGTTCAGTTCCAGACCACTGCAATAAAGCAAATATGTCAATAAAACTAGTATTACGGGTTTTTGGTTTCCCAATGAATTTGAAAGATATGCTTACACTGTAGTGTAGTGTATCAGGTGTGAAATAGCATTTTTGTCTAAGAAATGTGCATACCTTAAATTAAAATGTGACAAAGAGACACAAAGTGAGCACAGGCTGTTTGAAAAATGGCATCAATAAACTTGCCCAAAGTAGGGTTGCCACACACCTTCAATCTATAAAAAACACAATATCTGTGAAGTACAATAAAGTGAAACATGATAAAATGAACTACGCATGTACACTATGGGTGTAAAGACTTTCATAACATATCAACCCTAAAGAAGAAGGTGGCAATTTTCATGATTCTACATTTTTTTAGTTCAATAGCAAAATAAAGGAATTTTAAGTTTCCAAAATGGGGGTTTCCTTGTCTCTTCAATTCTAGATAATTTTGGCTTAAGCAGCATATCCCTCTCTCTTGAATTTCAAAGATCCCAAATCCAAATGTCTATGCTGCCATAAGCCTGTGAGAAAAGTAGAAGTTTATATCATAACTTAATTCCTCCTTATTCTAAAAGTAATATAGTCACTCCACTACAGAAGAATTCCCTATTTGCCCTTCATTTTCTTCACTCCCCTAGTCTTGTACCATTTTACTGGCTCCTTCACTTTCTACTCTTCTCCTTTCTGATCCTTCATTGTATTTCTTTATCTCCATCAAGAACTGTACAACTTTATTTCCTTCTGTCAAAGAGTGTTATTACTCTATGTAGCTTGAGGCTCTTCCAAAAATTAGTTGTTGCCTTCTGTTCCAAGCTGCTATCACAGATATGTTTTGTTCTTTTACTGCTTATCATGGCATTTTTACAAGCAATAATGATTATCTGAGCAGGAATAGCTTTGTTGTGATATGAACTCTTCCTCTTTTCACAAAATGAACATGAATTTGGGTTAAATAAAATGTAAATGTGAAAAGTCCTAATTCTTCTGAAGCAATTCTAATCACAAAAGTAATTTGACATACAATGGTGAGAAGAGTTTTTTAAAAATTTAAAGGAAAAAGATACACCTTTTCCATATATAGTTCAAAAATCTAATAGAATAAATTACTGAATGTGAATAGTTATTAATATCTACTCATTTTTTAAAAAATTATTACACATCCCCCCCTTTCTGGTGACCTGCCCTGCCCGTGGGTGACCTGCCCTGCCCATGGCATGACCTGCCCTGCCCATGGCGGCTCTTGTCATGTCCGTGGCAGCTTCTTGCCCTGCCCACGGTGGCTCTGGCCCACTCATGGCGGCTTGCCATTCTCAAGGCGGTCTGCCTGCTAGGAGAGGTCCCTGGGAATCGAACCCAGGGCCTACCATGTGGTATGCCAGCGCCCTATCCACTGGGCTATCGAGCCGGCCCCAATAACTAAAATCTTAATACAGAAAATTTATATACCTAAGAGTTGATAATTATTCCATATTTTTTCAGAGAGTTTGAAAAAATTTCCATTAAAAATACCTGTATATGACCTGGAATTTCAGCTTTAATTTTCTCTACTATTCAATGTATATTTGAGAAATTGCATTTTCTTCATTTATCAACTATTTTACTTTTAATTTAAACTTTTGCAATAGTTATTGATATATTTTTTGCAATTAAGTGATTTTTATTATTTTAACTTATATTAAGGTTTTCTTTATTGGATAGAATATCTGTTTATTTTCTGAAATGATTTTTGAATAATCAAAATAATATTCAACCTGTTTTATGATTTAAAATTTTAACCACTTTTTGAAAATTCATCACTGTCCATTAATTTATTCAAATAATTAAAATGTTTTTAATTTGCCTCTACATTCTGAATTTCTATGTAAATTTTTCTTCTCATATATAATATCATACAAAATATTGTATGTTGTCTTATTTTTCCTCTGAACTCTATGTTGTCTAGAATCTCTATTTATTGTAGTCTTCTTTCTTTTGTTTGAATTAGAGATAAGCATTTGTTTTTCTAATAATATATTTTTGGCTAATCGCTCATCTTTTATTTCCATTGGGTCATTTCTTTTATTTATACATGCTTTAAAATTTCTGATCATTTATATGAATAGTTGTTTAAGTTCAGGAACTAGGACCATGAAAAAGCAGTGCCACGGATGAAAAGAATGAGAAAGAAATATGAGATGGCTGGGGTCAGGGGACCCTTCACCCTGAGGGGTACTTGCTGCACAAATCATTGTGGTATTTATTAGGTATTAGAACAAAGAAATACAAATGCGCAAGTTCAGGAGTAATGGATATGTGTCAGTTTGTACATTACTAAGATCAGCAGACTCCATAATTCTTTAGGGTTAATGATTTATATCCCTACACATAACAGAACTCACTAACCATTACCTTGACATATACTACATGTACTCTTTGAAGCACAGAATGCTTCTCCACCAGGGAGGTACCAGATCTTATCTTAATATCACAAGACTTGTGGCACCTGAACCACACATACCAAGGAGGCCTGTGTTTCTTCTAGGCCCAGGCCTATGTTAGAACTCCTTCAAACAGTGCTGGCCTTGCTTTCATTTATGCACATTTTTACAATTTAGAAAATGCATACCGTTCCTTGGTATTGGCAATGTTGGCCAACAGATTCCCTGATTTTTCAGACAATGATAAGTTCAGGGTTTGCTTGGTTTAAACTGAATATATATTTTGAAATGCATTTATGATGTTATTAAATAATGTGATATAATCTTTGGAAAATATGAAAATACTAAGCTATTTGCAGGTCCCTATGTATTTCAGTGCATGTTGTAAATATGTAAAATTTGGTATCAAGTATTTTTTAAGACAAAATTCTTTTGTTCATGATGGTATGTGAAAGTTATATGTATTGTAAAACTTTAAGTCTTCTAATAATGTTACGTAAGATAAGACTGGATTAGAACATGACAAAACCTGGACATTAGTTTTTATTTGCAAATGATTGCTGGTATAAAATAATGGTAAAAATGGATTATATTTACTGAACCCCTACTGAGTGTCTGACAATGGTCAGTGAGCATTAGGCATATAATCAACATGTTATCTTCACAAGATAACTCAAACAGGTGCGTAGTTAACATAACTGAAATTTAAGCTCAGTTAATGGAAAATCATCCTCCTTCCTGTTTAGGAAAGTCTTAAGAGGTGCAGGGTGTCAGTGATGGGGGATATGTGGGGAGGGGTGCACTTGGAGCATACCTCTAAAGCATATGAATATGTTCAAGTGTTCATGGGGCATTATCTCTGTAAGTGGAAATCCTCATAATAACTGAAAGAATATTGAATTCCCATCCTGAGGAGTCCTGATTCATTCTCTAACAAAGTGGAAGAATCTCCTGAGTTCATGGGAAGTGCCTATGGAAGGAGGACAGACCATTATACCAGACTCTTGATATTGATGATTCTATTTATGAATCTTTTTCTGTGATCTTGAAACTTAGCCTAGTGTTATATATTTCCTAACAGTTATCTCCTCAAAGCCTCATTGTTGCTCAAATGTGGACTCTCTCTAAGCCAATCTCAGTATGTAAATGTACTACCTTACATTTATGTATGTCTCAGCAATGTCACATTGACTGCCACAGTATATACTGCTTCAAACAGTGGAGTTCCTGAGGGCTCTAGACACATCATGACACTACAGGCAGGGAATACCATCTAAGGATTTCAGCACCTTTCAATGGGCCTTACTTTGGAATATATGCTCCACAATGAGCATATAAATGAGTCTAACTCATTTATAATTTTTCTATGCATGGCTCTTCTGACAATTATATTTAAACCTTTAACTAGCACAATACTTGTTAAATATATGTCCCAGAGACTTAAATCTTCAGTCTGTTCATACGCTGCTCAAGGCCACAATCTCAGCAGAATTGCAAAACCTGCCCCTCTGATCATTGGACTTACCCTGGAAAATTAACAAAAGGATGATGAGGAACAATGCCTATCACAGGAAGCAGAGAATGTCTGCAACAGCAAGCAATACAGTTCTATCTATCTGGCTCATGGGAGATAAGTCCCTTTTCAATCAGAGGCAGCATGGGCCTCACCATTTCAAAATCCTCAATATTGAGGAATGAACAAACATAAGGGGGGAATTCACTATGGACTAAAGAAGACTTATGATTATCTTAGCTATGGAAGAAGTTGCCTTATTTATATAAAGTCAGTGGTCACCAGAATTTCTGAGTGGAGAGAATGGGAAGAACAGGTTCATCATGGGGCCCATTTTAGTGCATTTGAATTGTCCTGCTTGACATTGCAATGACAGATACGAGCCCTTATACAAAACCTAAAAATATTGTGCAGGGCCAACTGTAAACTATCATTTAAAATATAGTCCTTGTTTATTACAATCTTTCAATATGTGTTAATCAATTTTAACAAATGTACCAAACTAATGAAAGATGCTGTTAATGTGGGGAAGTGTGGGAGGTGTAGGGGTGGGGCATATGGGAATCCCCTATATTTGTGATGTAACATTTATGTATTCTAAAGTTTCTTTAAAAATAAAAATTATATTTTAAAAAATGGAATCCTCTGATTTTCTCTATGTAGAACAAGTTGGACCATGTCACATTGCTTCCCAAAACTTACAAAATATCCATCACAGTAAAAGCAAAACTCAAAACATTATAAGGGCCTCCAGATGATCAACATGATCTTGCCCCTCCTCCTAACTCTTATTAACTCATCCAAAAATGACAAAATTTAGTCTATCATAGAAACCCTCAGAGCTCCCTCTTAGTTCTTGGTACAACCATTTTATTTAATGTTTCTATTCCTCTCA
>PVKH010015570.1:0-16043 GCA_004027955.1 Chaetophractus vellerosus
TAAAGAAGCTTTAGATTACATAAATGTTACATAAAAAATATAGGAGATTCCCATACTTCCCACCCCCTCCTGCTCCCACATTAACAACATCTTTCATTAGTGTGCTACATTTGTTACAATTCATGAGCACATATTGAAGCACTGCTACTAATCATGGGTGATAATTTACATCATAGTTTACATTCTGCCCCAAACAATTTTACAGGTTATGACAAAACATATAATGACTTGTATGTGTCACTGCAATGTCATGCAGGACAATTCCAATGTCCCGAGAATGTCCCTATGTTACACCTATTCTTCCCTCTCCCTCCCCTCAGAACTTCTGGTGGCCACTGCTCTTCAGTTGCTAGAATAATAAGACCATAATAAAATAATAATAAGTCTACTTTAGTCCATTGTTCATTCCCAATCTTGAGGATTTGGGGATGCTGATGTCGACTCTGTTCCTAATTGAGAGGGGGCTTAGAAGGGCTAACCGCTTTAATTGTAGATACACTGTAATTCTACTTCACAAAGCAGTGAAATGTGCTTTCTGAGCAGACATTTTACTCTTTCAATACTTAAACATTTAATCCCTTATAATGGTACCCACAGTGTGCTACAATTATATAGGAATGCATTTACAGTTACAACCCATCACTTGATTAGATCTTAGCAGAGAATCTGCCAGAAAAAAGTAGCACATTGTAAATACTATTAGTTCCTGTTTTATATCAACGCAGAACTGTGCTGGCAATAAAATCAACTGATTGATGCTCATTGCTTTCTGAGGCAAGAGCTAAGAGAGCCCTTAAAAGAGAACTGTGAGTTTAAGTTAACTAATAACTCAATGAATCTGTTTGGGAAGAACAGTCTAGGCACCAAATTAAAAGTAACTAAAACAAACACCTTCTGTGCCAAGTGGCTTGCAAATATCCCCAGTAGTAGGTTTGCATGACTATTAAGTGCAGCAATAGCCTCTTTATTTTATTTTTTTTGAGAATTCAATTATTTGTTTACATTTAATGAAGATACCAGATATTTTAAATAAAGCGCCCCAGCATTGCCCATGATTCCAACTTGAAATAACAGGAGAGTCTTTTTCTAATCCTAAATCACATGAGAATGGAATGAGTGAGAAAGGTAGTAAGGAAAGCCTACCACTAGTTGATGTGAGATTGCTAAATAAGCCACAAGGAATGGGACCTTGGTCCACTGGAAGAAATTTAGGAAGCCAAACATCTTTGGGGTGAGGCTGAAGAACACAAATACAGTCAATGCCAACTATAAGCAACCAGAGGGAAGATACAACAAGCTACTTGGGTGCTAAAATAGTCTAACAGTATGGACCAGATGCAGGAAACAAGCCTGGAACATTATGATGATGATAATATCAAGTTTAAAGAGAAAGGAATTAAGGTATAGTGGTTAAACATTTGGGCTCTGGAGTTCAACACAGCTGAGTTCAAGACCCAACTCTGCCACTTAAACTTGGCAGTTTTTGCTAAGATCTGCCGCCACTCTAAGCCTTAGTTTCCCCATTAGTATGATGGAAAGAATAGTAATGCTTATGACTTATGAAAACTAGATGATATAATTCATGTAGAAGGGCTTGATTTAAATTAGCTAATAGTATTTTTGCTTCATTATTTATAGTATTATATATCACACTATGATGAGTAGAAGACTAGTAAATAAGTTATCAAAGGTTGAAGACGTACTTAAACAGATTACACTGGAACTGACAGATATATTAACAGCTACCACATAAAACAGAAGGGAGACAATTATACACTTTTTAAATAAGTAAGGTTGCACGGTGTTATTAAATGATGTTGAACAAATAGGTTTTAATTCTGGGTTCTAAAACATGAATGTCAGAAACATAGTTAACAGACTAGAAAATAGAACTTAGGATAAAAAGTTAAAGAAACTCAAATTGTAGTTGAAAAAGAGAGGCTATGAAATAAAATACATCAAGGGATCCGAGACATAGCTGGGAACCTGGCTCTTTCTACCTGCCCAGAATGTTATGAGCACTGAGGTTTTTTTTCCTTTGTGGGACATGCCATGATAAAATTTTACATTTATTTGTGTGATTTACAGAATAACGATCGCCTGTTCCATTATACGCCCACAAGCATCTGTGTTTGCTTTAGTGCCCCAGTGTGTCGCCCAGTGTCTAGAATGGTCTCTGACAAAGAGAGGAAGTCATTAATAATTATTTGTTGAATGGAGGACTAAAGAGGAACAGTAAATTCTAGATATAAAAAAGAGTTTCCTGAAGGTTGTGAAAGCCCTGGACTGTGTCACTAAGTCAGGGGGTGAAATCTCCAGCCCCCGAGACTTAAAAAGCAGCCCCATTCCTGGTATGTCTGGCATAGTTTCTGGGTTATCTGGTCAAAAAGGTGAGAGGATGGATCAACCAGTTTCTCAATATTCCTCATAGATTCCCACCTTGCTCTTTGTGCATTTTCCTCAAGTACATCTGGCCCATAGGAACTAACAAAAGTTTGCATTGCTTTGTCTCAAGGGAAGTATAATTTTTTTATGCCTCAGAATTATTGTCTTCAATCATTCAACAAATATTACCTGAATAGCTACTATATTTGGAGCACTGGTGTTCTGTGTTTTAATATATCATGGGTCTTTCTACCATATATGATTTATTCTGATGGCAAGACCAGGAACTTAGAATAACTCCTCTTTCTACCGCATACGCTTCCCAAGGTATTTAGCTCTACTTCATTTGTTGTGCTTTTCCATTAAAGGTTCGTACACTCTCCAACGTCTTAAATTCTAAATACTAGATGTTGGAGCCCTGATAAAACCTTCACATCCAACCCAATCTTGATCTGAAGTGTTGCTCCTTAGAATAGTTAGGAGAGAAAGTTTATGCATGAGCCTTGAGCGGCAGCAGGCTATTGTAAAACAACCTATTTTCTTATACCTCTGGTTTTAAAAAGAATAAAGAGTGGTTAAGGAAAATCCTTGAGATATATCAGTCGATGCTTCTGGAATCCCAGAAGCTAGCGTTTCCAAAGGGACTCTAGTCCTCAATTGTGGCCAGTGATCAGGCACAATCACAAACCTTTGGACAACTAAATTTCCCCACATGCATTTCTTCCATTTACATCACCCATTTGCAACTCTGAGTAGATGCATCTTTTAAGTCCAATTACTTCTTACATTCACATTTTACCATAAGGCTTTGCTGTACTTTTTCTTAACTGCCTCCTCGGAATCTCATCTTTTCTCTATTATGATCCCCTCACGAAGAATTTGTTTCTACATGTGAAGTTGCATTTTAAGTTAATCCGCTCCTTTGACACTCTCGCTCATTAACTTGCTGTTTTCTCAGTTGCCTCAACTTGAAACTGTTATAATTTACCTAGCAGAAACACCTTCAAAGGAACACAGGCATAGAAGACTTCAGAATGATTCAAAACAAAGAAAATAAGTATTGCAATTTAATCTTATGAGAAGTTTAATTTTCCCAGTGTGAGAAAATAATATACCTGTAAAATGCCATTGTACCATAAGAAGCTAAACTCATTTTCCATCTACATTTGATAAGAAAAAATTTAATGGATAGTAACTGATTGATAGTTTTCAGCATGGGGAAAGCACAGTATGAATGGGCTCCAAAGCAATTCCCCAACCTACGCTCTAGTAATGACACAGTATGACAACAGACAAGGTATTTTAGGGAAACAACTGTTCTTGAGAAAAGATTTCCAATTTCCTTTCCTTTAGTCATACACAGAAGGTATTTTTACACGTATATTAGAAAGTATCTGCAAGCAAAGACATCCTAGTGATTTTACATTTTTTAGGGTCCTCTGATTCTTAAAGAACTTTCTGGCATCTCCCACCACAGGAGACTCTGGATACACAGGCAGATTGTCCCAAGGCCTAAAATAAGGATAAATCACCATAGACTTTGTTTAGTAGCAATGCTTCAATAGTTATTCACCAATTGTAACAAATGTACCACACTACTGTAAGATGCTATTAATAGGGGAGGATGTGGGAAGGGGAAAGGGTGGGGTATATGGGAATCCCTTATACTTTAATGTAACTTTTCTGTAATCTGAAACCTTTTTAAAAATAAAGTTTATTATATTAAAAAAACTTTATTAATAAAAAATGTCCACAATGATTTTTGCAGATTCATTAGGAAAGTTATCCAGAAGTCTTAGGCACTGGCATAAATATGATGTCTGTGAAAAACAAGTCTTGACAACAAAAAAATCATTCTTTGACTATAAAAGAATTAGGAACTAGTAAATTTGTAGAGTTAAATATCAAGTTCCAAAGGGAGACTGAACTGGCATGACAAAAACAATGAAATCTTTGTTATTTGGAAGGACGGAGTTTTTTAGGGTATCAAATATATCAGCTGCACAGAATTACGATGTCCACCAGACCCAGACTCTCCAACATCAAAGAATTTGCGGATAGTACATCAAAAAACTGACACTGTTTGTTCTTTCTGGAATGATTCAGAAAGCATTTCAGCACTTCATAGTAGGATCTGAAGTTCTCATTGTGCTAGAGATGTGTAGGAACTAGTAGCCAATAAAATTCTCTTACTGATAAAACTCAAGACCACATAGAAATTAGTTGTAGTTTGAGAGAATGCTTAGGGATTTGTTTGACCCTGATAATATCTATAATCTTCCCTTATTCCTAAAATCATTCCCACTATCATCTCCGCTGACCAATCCCTCACAGACAGTTCTGATTACACAAACTTGCAAACACTTACACATGCACACAACAGATACGTACACATCCTGTACATGCACGTAGGTGCATATGTCTAACTTACACAAAATTCTAAAAGTGACCGAAGTTATTCTGAAGGCATTTTGATTTGCAGAAAAACTGTCCTAATCTCTATCCCATTCTGCTTAGATCAAACTAAACTATTTCCCCAGAGAAAGAGAAAGACTCCAACACTGTGAGGCTATGAATTCATTTTTTATCTTTGTTGGGCAATGAAGAAAGTCTTTCCTGATCTGTGTGGTATTATTAGATCTGCAAACAGTCCAGTTGAGGGGCAAATAGCTGAGGAAAAATAAATATCTGCATGTGCTCCCCAATTCTCCTCCAAAGTGGTATTGAGTCCACATGACAAGAAGAGCAAGTAAGGGGTTTGAGGAGTTAAGAGGGCAGCCTGTGGGATGGGGAAGAGAGGACAGGGCAGTAATTGAGAGACGTGTTTTGTTTTGCTTTGCTTTTGAGAAGGTACAGACTTAAACCACTTTAAATGCTGATGTGAAGGATGCAGTTTTTCGGTCCATCCATCCATTCATTTACAAACATTTCTTAAGCATCTGCCATGTACCAGACATTGTTGTAAGCACTAGAGAAGAGCAACAAACAAGACAAGCTCGGTCCCCACTCTTTTTAAGCTTGTCATTTAGTTTAGGGAAAACAGAGGGTAAACAAGTGAGCAAATAAGATTAATTTCCGTGAAAAATTGAAACAATACAATATCAGGTGGTGGTGTGTTGTGAAGAAAATGAGCTAATACAATATCAGGTAGTGGAGTGTTATTTATGTATAGCATCCAGAAAAGGCCTCTATGGAGAGATGACGTTTCAGCCTATCATGAAATGATATGAGGCAAGAGCATTCAAAGCAGAGGGAAGTATGAGGCAGGAACACCAGCTTCCTGGAGTGTCCAAAGGGCCAAATGATATCACCAGTGGGCCTGGTAAGTGAGGAAGGGGAAATCTGACCGGCAGGAATAGAATGAGTTTTAGTCTAATCACAAAAGAAATGTGTTGTACAGTTTTTCAACGAAGGGAATGGAATGATCTTATTTAAGCTTTAAAACAATTAGTCTCCCTGCTGCATGGAGAAGGATTATGAGGGATCAAAACAAACAAACAAAAAAACAAAAGCTGGTAAGGCCAATTAGATAGTTACTGCAGTAGTACATATAAAAGCGATGTAGCAGTAGAAATGGTCAGGAGTGATCAGATTTAGTGGATGTTGACTCCCTGAACTGGCTGATGGATTACAGGATTTGCCACACAGAACTAGATGGATGGTGGTGAAAACACATCATCAGGGTGGTGTGGGGAGAGGAATCAAGAATTCTATCACAGTTTAAGAGTTCTTGTTGAGAGAAAGAACCTTGACTATAAATGAGAGATAAAGGATGGTTGATCATTTAATTTACCAGAGAAAGCAAAGGGAATAGGATCTAAAGCCTAGGTGGAGGGGTCAGTGTTAGATATAAGGAGGACCTGCTCTTTTATTCTAACAGGAGGTGGGGGAGGAGAAGATGAGTACAGATTCATAGGTTTTTAGGCTTAATTAATAGCATTAGTAGCAGCACACTTAATTGTAGTCTTGGTTTTGCATTGTGATGGCTCAACTAATTTGTCCACAAAGTATAGGGAGTCGCGGATAGAAGGGTGATTGAGATTTGAGGATATTGGAGGCAATTTGAAATGCTTATTATGGAGAATGGAAGAATGAACTGAGCAGATAAAACGCAAGAGGATTACCAAGTCCTGGTGAGGGTCCCTTTCAGATTGATGACCATGAATAGGTTGTATCTACTTCCATGTATAGTTTTTCCTTAGGAGCACTCTGCTAGTTGGGAACAGTTGTGAATTAAGCATGAAATTGTATTCCTCTAGAGTTCACGTTTTATCAGGTGGGTGTGATGAAAACACAGAGAGGGAAGGAAATTAGGGGTATTGGCAAGAGTCCTATTTTAAAAACAGACTTTGGAATCTAAGACGGATGAGGATGTTTGGGCAATGAATAAAGAGGTCAAGGAATTGGATGGAATGATGAACTAGAAAGAATATCAAAGAATAGTCATAGTGTGAGTGGTGGGGCAAACAAATTAGTAAAAGAGAAGGTTTAAGAAAGAATGCAGAATGGTGAATTATTTACTTTTGAGGGGGTGATGATAAGGTCCAGGGGAAAGTCATGGAGTAAGTTTGTGAGGTGGCATGTAGAAGGTCAAAGAAGAGATAAACGGGTGAAAAAGTAAGACCCTGTGTAGTCTTCAATCATTGAAGTCTTATTTGAGATGCAGGCTGTGAACCAATTACCAAAGTCTTGAATGACAGTGCAGGAGTGGGAGTAGAGGACAGCAAGAAGTGTATGTGTGGGGGGAGGTGCTAAATAGTGAACAGCATGTTCACAAGAGATGGGGTTGAATCACAGTCTGGATAAAGGGAAGCAGAGTCACAGACCTACCACCTCATCCTGAGAAACCACAGGTGCAAGATAATTTTCAGCTACTCTTTGAAAAGATTAAAAGAAAAGCAGTATCTTCAGGAAAAAGCCAGGTTGAGGAGTTGAGGGAAGGCTTTAAGAAGAAGCTGTGGAAATGGGGAGGGGTGAGGAAGGAAGAAGGAGTGGCTCTGGGGGACACAATGGAAGGAGTCAAGAAGGGGAGATGCAGGGGAGGCCCATGTCTAAGATTAGGATGTTTAGAGCATCATGGTCTCACTAGAGACTAGAAAGGCTGGAGTTGGAAGGGAGGAGCTACTCTAGAGAGAAGACAGACCTGGTAGTTTTAGCCTCAAGGTTTTTTTTTTTTTTTTTTTTTTAACTTGGGAGGATACTGGATTGAATGGCTAAAGATAACTAGACTGGGGTGAAGTTGTTTCAATGCTTTGCAGCTCTAGTCTTCAGGAACTATACTGAGACTTTGCAAGATGCTACATTATATTTTCAGTTAATTATTAAAAAATAAATCATATTAGAAGCTACATTACATCCCTCCCTTTCTACTTATTTGTTTAAGGTATGACTTCTGTGGTGGTTGAACTTGAGAAATGAATCACAAATACCAAGAATAATGTTACTAAAACATACAATTCTCCATAAGTTTATAAGGAAGCTAGCTAGCAATTTTTGATTATTTACTATGTGCCACATACATTAAAACTCACAAGATTCCTAAGAGCCAAACTTTATTATTTATATTTCATGGAGGATGCAGCTAAAAAAATTAGGGAAGATAAATAATTTGCCCAGGATCACAGAGTTAATAAATGGTGAAGTCAAGCTTTGGTCCTGGTCGGTCTCATTCTAGAGCTCTAGGTTATTCAGCCTCAGAACCATGCTAGACACACACACTGATCTCTAAATAGCCCTTCGGAATATTTGAATAGAAGTACCTGGAAATATAAGATAGAAGGAAAAAAGAAATAAGGAAAGGAGGGAGGAAGGGAGGGGGGGAGGAAGGAGGGAGGGAGGGAGGAAAGAAGGAAGGGGAAAAGCCTGACATGATTCTGACTTGGAATGGTCCTATCTAAAAGGCTATATGGATAGCTCTGTTCAAATATGTTTACTTTTTAGTTGTTAAGTCAGTGGGAGGCAGCTGCTAATAAAACATAATAATCTACTTCAAACTTTGAGAGTTTTAATATTTTAGTTTTCTATCATTGGATTCTGCCAGCAGTAATTTTTAACCAATAATGCTACCTAAAAACTTTGTCAAGTAGACCTAATCATCACTTCAGTTTTACAGATGGGTAAATGGAGGCTCAAAGAGGTGAAATTACTTGCCCCAGACTATTCAGCATGAAGCAAAAGTGCAAGCCTAGGTCTGGTCAGATGCAAAAAAGTCCATTCTTTCCACTTCCCTGGCTTCCTGACATGACATTAGGCCACTTTATATAGCTTCGTAGCTATTTCTTCACAGCTCTCCTTCAGGTTGAGACCTGTGTCTCTCAAGGAGACAACTGCCAGTCAAGAGAGTGGTTTTGCCTTCGGCTGAGAAGTGACTGAAGAAAGAGAATACAGACTGGACAGGAGAGTAAACCTCCAAGCCCACGGATAAGCTCTCAGGCCTCAGCAGTGGTTGCTTTTTCCTCAACTGAAGCAACCAGTTTCAGGGCAAAGGAAGTTGTCTACAACATGAAAGTGTCTCTCAGCATCCACAGGCATTTTAATCCCTTTCACCCAAGGCTGTCTGTCACAGTAAAAACACATAGCTGGTTGTCACATCTGGACATTAACCCATCCTTTTTTTTCTCCCTCTTTAAAAAAAAAGGAAAAAGGAAAAAGTCTTTTTTATCCTTGCTGTAAGTTGCTATTGTGTACCAGTTTATATCCCTTAAACAGCAGCAGGGGACCTAAAGAGGAGGCATCCGAAAGCTTCCAAAGCCATAATAAAATCCCACCTTTCTCTGACTTGTGCTTAGTAAGTAAAGGAAGTATGTAAATGAGAAGGCAAAACCAATCAATCCTGCAAACATCCAGGGTACTCAGAGGCCTGAGCAGGCCATATTAAGCATTCCATTTCCTCTTCCTCCTTCATACGGGAAATCCAGATTAAATTGGTCAGATTTGAGCAGCTTCCATTTCCAAGAGAGGAGGACTTACACATAACAGGAAACCCCATGTTTTGAGTGCATTATAAACACAAATGTGTAATGTGCGTATTTTTAGAGCAGCCAGCCCTTTAAAATAAAAGGCTCCCTCCCTAACACGGTCCCCTTAAGAGCTCACCCACCTTTATTTATTCCTTCTTGCTACTTTCTCATTTGCTTGCCCTTATTTGGAAAGACATACATTAATCACATGCAGGCGGATTTTCATGGGAGATTGCTTCTTCTGATGTTTTACCCTTCCCCTCCCCCATCCCGCCCCTCATTATTTTTCATTCTAGAAGTCCCTTGGAATTAGAACAGCTCTATCTCTCCCTTATTATTTGCACGTACCTCACCACAGTCCTTAGTTCTTAGATAGTCATTATTTTCACAGTTGCACTGGGTTAACTCAAGCATTTTCTTATTTACATGTGAACCAGCCCCAATGCACAAACACTGTAGTTTACATGTGGGGTGCATAAAAGCTTCAGAATTCTGTGGTCTTCAATTCACAGAGCCGATTCTCACTGCTTTCCATGCCTAGGAGTTCACTGCAGGGACTGCGGGCTGTCCTCCCAGCCGCCTCCACCTGGGAGCACTCTGAAGCTTCCTCCTAATTGAGACACTCGCCAGTGTTACCTTTCCTGACTTAGTGTTTGCTCATTTGCAGAAATTTCATGAGGAAATGATTTCCCTTTCGCTGACGGCAAGTCTATTGCCTGGAATAGAAACAGTGCTGCTCACCTAAATGCTACAAAATTCTCAGATGAACAGGCATCCCTGTTCCACCTACTTTCTGGGCGTGCGCTTTCAGTGGTCTTTCTGGTTCAAAATTTAGGGACCTGTTTGTCAAGGTGCAAGAAAGACACCCCCCACCCCACTCAGGGGATAAGAACGAAACAGTCTGGCATGAGGTTTAAAATGTCAAAGCCCAGGTTCTGACACTAGACCGCCTTGATCCAAATCTTGCCTCAGTCTCTTACTGCTTGCATGACCTTGGGCAAGTTATTTAACATCTCTGTGCCTCAATTTCATCATTAATTTTTTTTAAAAAAGAGAGCTAATACCTACTTTATTGGGTTGTGAGGATAAATGTGTTATACAGACCAAATGCTCTCAAGTGCTCATAATTGTTCCATATACACAAACTGATGCATTGTTTTTTTCTATTAAAAATAACCAAGAAACAAGTCATGCATTGTTTTACCTCTCATTTACTATCACATTGAACCACAGTTTTAGACATTTAACCAAAGGCAGTTTCCATCGCTGTTTTTAGAGGACAGGACAAATAAAGATGAATGCCTGCCCAACCCACCCACACATTAACTATAGCCAGTCATGAGGCATTCTCTCCCAAGGCGGGCTGGACAAGGCAGAATCCACTGAAGCACAATGGCACTGACAGTCTCAATTCATGACTACCCTCAGATGTGCCCTTGGCCCCCGGGCCATTTTCAGTTTGGTGATCGCCCCCTTTAGCCCCTTGGCAGTCCAGCTCCCTTTACATGAGAGACTGCACGACTGAGCCTTTCAGGCTCTGAAAGTCAGCTATAATCGCTGAGTAAAGGGATTCTGGATGCAGGGAGAGGGAGGTTGGGAGTGAGGGACAGAGAGAACGAATCTGATGCGTGTCTTGTCTTCTGTTTGTATAAGTTCCCTAACTGACAGTTGGTAGGATCTAAATCAGTAGTTTCTTCCATGAAAATCTGTCTGCATGCCATTGATGGACATCTTTCCAAATAAGAATAAGGAAATGAAAAAGTAGCAAGAAGGTATAAATAAAGGTGGGGGTGGGCTTTGAAGGGGAGCACGTTATGCATAGAGGGAATATTTTTATTTTAAGGGCTGGTTGCTCCACCTGAGCCCCCCGCCCCCAACCAAGTAGCATCAGACCTACAGAATCAGAGAAGTCTGATTTAACAAGCCCTCCAGGAGATTCTGATGCCTGCTAAAGTGTGAGAACGACTGATCTAAATGATTCTGCCATAACAAATGGAGTTGCCATCAGAGCGGAAAATCTTTGCCTGGCTTCACGGCATTGCCACCCTCACCACCATGCTGCTGAAATCTCGCAGGCGTCTCTAACCTAGAGGGGATGCAGGTCTGTCCCTTCCACTATGAGCACAATTTCCTCCAAACTCCCCTTCTTCACGTAACTTCCTTAGTAGGAGTACATTTCCCGGTGCTCTCTTCTCCCTTTGGCTCATGGCCCATGTTGTGCCATCATTCATCATTCACAGAAAATCCTCGAGGCTGCATGAGCCAGGTAGGTACCTTAGAGAAAAAGCCAAATCCAGTGGGGGGGTGGGGGAGGAAGGAAGGGGATATGCTGAATAGGGACAAGGAACCACCCCCCTCCTTCTCTTCATGTGTGTTAAGAACATAAAATATGAAAATAAACATGCCAAATATTTTATTTCTTCAGCATCGATGGTACCCTTTGTTAATATCAATACAAATTGAATTCCACCTCCGGTCATTTTCCCTTAAGGGCATGCCATTAGATAGATTAGTTAAGTCATCAAATAAGGAGTATACTGGAGAGAGTACAAGCAATGGGAATCTTCTTGGAACAACTTTCAAGAATGCTATTTGGATAGAAGAAGGGAAATGTAAACAAACAAAGAAACAAAAAGCCCCCGCAAGACAGGAGTGAGAGAAAGAAGCAAAAAATTGTCAGAGGTATGTGTAAAGCTGATAGAAGAACAGTGGAGCTCCTTACCATGGGGTGTTTTTAGGTATTTTTACTCCTAGTGCACAAGGCCTAAGGCTTTCTGGCTTAAAGAACTGGGTTTGCACTGGGAAAATGGTACGGCAATAGCATCAGGAGCCCTGAATTCAGATGCTAGATCAATCACCAGATTCTTGTTACATGCCCTTGTTTAAGTCATTAGGACATTCTGGGCTTGGGTTTTCTTAATTGTGGCAGGAGGGTAATAAATCTTCTCCTACCAACCTTACAAGGTCATTGTGAAAATCAAAAGTAGGCATGTATATGAAAGTGCTTTGCAAACTCCTATACAAATATAAAGTAATAACATAAGCTCCACGAGCACAGAATTTTGGCTGATTTGTTCCTTATATCCCCAGCACCTTGAACTGTGACCGGCACATAATAGATACTCAATAAATACGTATTGAATGAATTAAAATACTATTGTTATCTCTTAAGAGTATTCATTTCAGCATTAATTTTCTATTCAGTCTGTGTCAGAGGACAGTGCACAAGAGATATATAGCCTAGTAGACATTTCTAGAAAAGAGACATGGTACCTAGAACCTATTCATAATGAGATATGAAAAGATTAAGGAATACTTACAGCACACCTACTCACTTAGCAAGGCTGAATAACTCACTCTGGAATAATTACGAGATAACTGATAATTGTCTTGGATATTATTATGGATTTAAGCTGAATGCTATTTTTAATGGATTAGTATACTTTGTTTAATGAGTACACAGTATGACCATTGAGGTATTATCAGCTGTTGGCAGCAAAATAATTCTCTAAATATGATTTGTGATTTAAGTACCATCTCTGGTATTAAACAATCTTCACAGAAAAATATCGCTCTTGTCAGAGTCAGCACTCGCTGTGGACTCAAAACTTCTCATTTGTGACACTTAGACCAAAATGGCTTCCATCACCCTCAGGGTCCAACAGGAAAGGAGACAGAGATAAATATACACACTCAAAAATATACCTGATTGGAAACCTCTTAAAAGAGAAGGAAAACAAGGCCTTGGATGGGGCTTGATAAGACAACCGGGAATGGGGTTGAAGTGTTGTTTAAAAGGAAGAGGCCAAGTCCTCACATGGGACCCCTTCTTCCCTTGGAAGCAGGCATTCACTCATTCATTCAACAACATTTATTAAGCTGAACTGAAGGGAGTACAGTGGGGCTTCAGCACAGGACAAAACGGAGGGGAAAGGTATTAGGCCAGAAAGACAGGCAAGGGCCCAATGAGGGAGGAGCTTGCAGGTCAGCTTCAGAGTTTGACCTTCATTCTGGGTAACTGGATTCAGTTGAGTGGATTTAATTTAATTTAATTTATTTATTTATTTTAAAGATTTATTTTTATTTATTTATGTATCCCCCCCTCCCGGCTGCTTGTGTTTGCTGTGTTCATTTTGCTTTTGTGTTTTGCTGTGTCTGCTTGTTTCCCCCTGCTGCAGTATCCTGCTGAGTCAGCTCACCGCGCGGCAGCTTGCCTGCTCGCGGTGGCTTGCCTGCTCGCGGTGGCTTGCCTTCTCCAGGAGGCCCCGGGAACTGAATCCAGGGCCTCCCATGTGGTAAACCAGAGCCCTACCAACTGAGCCACAGCTGGTTCCCTGAGTGGATTTTAAAAGGCAACTTTGACTTATAGAAAGATCACTTGGGCTGAAATGAGAAAACCCTGAAGGAAGATTACAGAGGAAGAAAAGAGGCCAGCTAAGAGATAAAAGAAAGAGGCTTCTGATATTCTCAACTGAGGTAGAAAGGACAAAAAGGAAAGGGGTAGAGATAATCCAGCAAATGCTAAAGAAGTACCACTGGTGGACTTCATGAAGAATTCTTTTGGAATAAAAGGGAGAATGAGACTTCTGCTTGAGCTAAGGCAGGGCATATCAACATAGTGGATATTCAGCATATTGGGGTAGGAGAGAATTATAACCATGAATAATAGAAACTGCTTCCTTTCATGGTTTTGCAATTTCCTATAATGTTACCTCGTGTCAGCAGTTAGACATTGTACTAATAAATGGTCCAGAAGGAAGGTGAGTGGTGTATCTTCCTCAGCTCATTGAAAGTTTCACAATAGGAAAGTCCCAGAATGAGGAGAACAAGAGATGACTGTGATCCCTGACAGTCAAGCCTCGGGCTTTTGAAAAATAATGAAGACAGATCTATTGTACATTTGAAGGGGATTTTGCAACAATGCCTGGGAGACCAGGGGATGCTCAGTATGAGAGCAGCCAACCCTGAATCCCCAATCACTTTGGAAAGTCGGCCAAGAGAACTATGATCATTTATTTATAGACAAGGCTTTTCCAAAAAAATTTTGAGGTGGTTAAAAGAGACAATGTGTCTAAAAAAATTTGTTTCACATATGGTTTTATTCTTTACAACTCAAATTCACTTTCCTTTCACTATGCCTTAACTAAAGGAAACACGTGGATTCAGCTGTGGGGTACAAATTTCTAGGCCAAATTGTACCAAGGCTTACCTAAAAATATCTCAATGTCTGTATTCCTCAAACATACTGGTGTTTCCTTATTTTATTTTTTCATTATCTGTTAACTGCAAATTTAGCCCTGAGTCAGTAACTTGCTTGATTGAAGGAAAAGGTTGAGATTGGAAGAGAGAAAGTTCAGATAAACAGGATTTAGTAGTAATAATCCAAACTTTCGTTGATTCAATTCCTTCCTTCCCCCACCCCCTTCATTGAGAGTATAGAACCCTCTAAGATCATGCCTCTCACATAGCCACATCCTCACATTCCTTCTTCTGTCAAAAATAAACTTTGTAAATTGAATCGTGCTTGGAACTCAATTAATAACAAAGAAGATGAGACAAATGAATCACCTCAACCCTCAAGAGAAATGCTGAACTGTGTGGCTGACCTCCATCTAGTCCCCAAGCCCCTTCCACCACTCCTGACCCCTCTGCACCTTTTCAGCTTCCACTTTCTTCTTTCTTCTCTACATGTTTCTTTGTGACTCCATCTCCATACCTGCAGACTCCACTTCTTCTTGGGCCACTGAGTGCCCTTATTGGCTATGTCCGAGTTGAACACAGAATCTTGTGATATTCCTTTCTCAAGGATAGCAAGGTTTCAGGGTTCACTTCAAGCCACATACACAACCATCACTGAGCGAACTAAGCACTGATTTTCACAGCCATTTACGCAATGACAAACAGAATGAAGAGGACTGACAGCAATTTTAAAAAATAAAAATAAAAACCCCATTGACCAAGTTGCCTAATTTCATAGGCACAATCACCCTAACAGGTAGGGAACATCTGCCTCATTTTACAGGTGAAGGGAGGTTCTGAAAATTGAATAACGTGCCCAAGGTTATACAGGTATAAATTGAAAGTATCTGCATTCCAACAGGTTTGAGCCCTGCTCCTCAGTCTGTACCCCATGTCCTTTGTCCAGCACCAGGCTTTCTCCTCAGGCAGATGTTCAATGTTGACACCTGTTTTTTTTGTTTTTTGTTTTGTTTTGTTTTGTTTTTAAAACAAATCAATTTTATTGATACATATTAATAAAGCATACAATTTATCCAAAGTGTACACTAAATGGTATTTGGTATAATCACATAGCCGTGTGTTCATCACTTCAATCAGTATTAAAACATTTTCATTATTTCCATAATAATAATAAACAAAAAACAGAAAATGTTTTGAACAAAGAACATAAATACAGATTAACAATCACAGAACTCTAGAAGGCATTAAAGATCGCCCAGCAATCCTACTCTGTTTCCCCAGAAAATTTGCTTTCTCTTTCTCTCTCCTTAAACTTTCAATACTACTTCTACCTTCTTTGCTCTCAGTTGATGGCCTTTGCTTCATATTTCAGTGAAAATGGCAGCAATTTTGTGAGATCCACATCATTTACTTATCACATGCCTTCATCTACTCCCACAAACTGTCTTCCCTGATGTTTCCATGGAAGAACTTCTCTGCTCTGATCTATGGCCAACCCTC
>PVKH010015571.1:0-16045 GCA_004027955.1 Chaetophractus vellerosus
TTTAGCAAAGTCCATCCATAAATGTCTCTTTAATTAGACAGGTCAGCAAAGACAACAGATGTTCTGCCTGATGCCCTATCTCATACCCTCCCTCTCCCTTACTTGTTTGCTTTTTTTTTTCTTTCAGAATCATTTTTAAATAAGCATATTAACTGTGACATCAGCTACATTTTGTGTCAGTTTTCAGGCTCATTTTCATTAAGGATTGCTCCCAAATTCTTAGCTAAATGACATGCTAAGCACAACACCAAGGAGTCAGGAAAAGGGGCAGTTGAGAAAAGAGGCCAAGGTGGGGTTCTGTTTAGGACAATGAATCTTAAAGTTCTCTCTGGAGATATGCTAAATGCTCCCCAGGGGGCCTGAAAACAGCAAATGGCCAAAAGTAGCACAAAGTCAGGAGTTCAGATCCAACCCCATGCCTACCCTGACTCCATCACAGTCCCTTTTGGAAGAAAAGAGGTCAACATCTAAAGAGGGCCTGCCGTAGACCGCGTACCTTGGTGGCCTTTTCTGATTTTATTAATTCATTAATTTAACAGACAGTAACTGATCTCCTACAATATGTCAGGTTCTGCACATCCAACTCCCAAACTAACTGAAAGAATCTATACCAACAACACTATTATTTTTCTGTTCTTTTTCATTGCTAGTGTATAATATTTCCGGTACATTTAAAGTTTTTAAAAACATTTTTTTTTCAGATGGCCTGAGAATCTAATCATCATTCATCTCATTCCGTCTCAAGGAAAATAAACTGAGAATTTCAAACAACTGCCCTTTATTTGTTCATAACTTCTTCTTCACCCCTTCTTCCAAAAAGGATTTTAGGTGGTTAATTGAAGATAAATAAAAGAGCTCAAACACATCTTAAAAGAGTAAGGGAAGAGCACCCTGGAGCAGACATAAACTAATTATTAAAATTGAGCCTCAATCAGTTAAATAATTAATTGAACAAAAATATTTTCCAGTTGCTACTAGATGCTGGGCTTCCAACACAGAATAAGATAGGAAAAGTCTCAGCTTTCATGGAACTTATATTCTAGTGTGTGGTAGCAGGGAGGGTGGTAGAAGGATTCATACAATAAACAAGGAATGTATCATGTAATACCAAAATAATTCCAGAGCGTGATAAGGCCTGGGAGGACAATATGAGATATGAGTGTTTGTGGCGGAATAGTGTCCCCCCAAAAATTTATGTCCAACAGGAACCTCAGAACATGATCTTATTTGGAAATAGGGTCTTTGCAGATACAATGAGTTAAAATAAGATGAGGTCATACTAAATTAGGGTGGGCCCTAAATCCTTACTAGAAGACCGTGTGAACACACAGAAGACACAATACACAGAGGAAGGGGTCTATGTGGAGAGATGCAGCTACAAGTCAAGGAATACCAAGGACTGCTGAACCTATCAGGAGCTAGGAAGAGGCAAGAACGGATTCTTCCCTAGCACCCTCAGGAGTGTGGTTCTCCCATCACTTGGATTTCGAACTTCTGGGGAAATGATTTTTTGTTGATGTTAGACACCCAGCTGTTGCACTTTGTTATGGCAAACCTAGGGAACTAATGCAAGGAGGGAGAATAGCCAGAAGACAAGCTAGTTAATGTAATTATACTGGATGGATAAGTCACTTTTCTTTAGAAGTGATATGCACTTTGATGTCTACACAAAAATAACATTCACTCTGAGATCCCTAGCAGAAAAAGGCAAAAATGAGGCATAGTGCTTCTTCTCTGTTAAAAGTAAGTATACTTTTTCATCTGAGGAGACAAGCATTTTAACAATTGCTTTAGAGTGAATTTCAGGGATTAGAACTTGTTTTCAGGTTAGGGATTCTTTGTCACAAAGTCCAGTCTCACTTTCTTTCTTCCCAGAAGCTAAATTTTGAAATCCCAAGCCAGCCAATTAGTTGTACTACCTCTCCTCTTTTCCTGGGACTGGGGATGTGTTTAAAGGTAGCGTGATTTGATAAGTCCAGTAGAGTTGGCAGCACCACTTACCCGGCAGTCTGCTTTTGACTCACGTGTCACAAAATGAAAAAAATGTGCTTTGCTCACTTTTATTTTATGTGGCCCTTTAAGACAATGTGTGTCATCTGCCACACCCACGAGTTAATTCAATACAGAAAATAGTATACGATATAAATTATAGAAAACAATGCTGAAACAACATTGTCCTGCGTGAAGAAAATCTGCAGCATTTAGTCATAAGGCGGGCAAGAAAGACAGGATGGGCTCTGAGATCAGATCCTGGGTGATGGAGGAATGGAAAAATGCAGGAGGGCAGAATTATGATTATTCTCAAAGCCATGGTGTTGATCAAAGATTACTCTTATTGAAATGTCAGGTGTAGAATGTCCTGTGACCTTTTCAGAATGAGCTGCGTTCACTGAGTTAAGGCAATGTAGCTAGTTCCATCTCCTCACACTGCGGAGATCTAAAACTTGAGAATGATGAAGTTTTGAGTAAAAACCCCCACCCTTTCAACAGATTAAATGAGATTTTTCCCACAGAAGCTCACTGAGTCCTAGTAAGATGGTTTAGGGGCCTTGGACCCTGCTTCAAAGAACAGCTTTTCTTGAATCTATTTCATGTACTGGTGGTCTGCATAGGAGTTCATTTCTCTTCCATTTCTTAAAATAGAAAACCACTTGTTTGTACAAAAAAAAGTAGCAATAAAACCATAAAGACTTGAGTATTTTTGCCAGGAACTAAGCCTCTATGAAGGCTCACCATTTAGGTAGAAAATGCCACCTTAAAATGGACTTTAAAATCTGCTGTAATGATCAGAACATTGTCCAGCAAGGTCAGGAAGCCCCCGCTGGCTAGATGCACAGAGGACTACAAAGAAGTCATTTATCTTAGTGACATCATCATGACCACCTCCCTTTGAAGTGTCAGAATCTGGATTTTGTCAGCACAGCAAGAGGGAAGTCAATGATTCAGCGATGACTCACATTAACCCAAGCTAAGAGAAACTGATGTGAAGACCAGACTGCTATTATATATATGTGAATGTCGTTAAAAGGGGAAATTTTGGGTTGTATATATGTAACCAGAATAAAAACAAAACAAAACCCAAACAAGGACAGGCCTGTACAACACAAACAGTGAACCCTATAGTAAATGATGGACTACAGTTAATAGTACAATTATAAAAATATTCCTTCATGAATTGTAGCAATTATAACACACTAATGCAAGGTGTTAATAATTGAGTAGTATATGGGAACTCTGTATTTTATGCATTATTTTTCTGTAAATTTATAACTTCTCTAATAAAAAAAGAATAAAATAGAGAGACCAGTTCTCTTGAAAAAGAAGATGACCAGTGCCAAGCATTTTCTTAATATGATGAGAAATAGAAACATCACATGAACCAGAGCTCTCAAACAGATGTGACTAAAGAATTCTCTGCCTATAGACAAATCTGCATGAGAAGCCAAATGATACTCCAGAGGTAAAAGAGGAACAATTCTCTGTATTAAAAGGTAAGGAAAATAAATGGTCGAATATGTTCCCATTTTGCTGCTAATACCCACTACTCCAGGATTCAGGTCCTGGGGGGTGGGGGAGGGAGACTTTAACACAAAAGCAACCCGAAACACCTTTATTTCCACCACCTCCCAACCCATGTTGGTACAGCAGGTGGAGAAAAAATGGTCAAGTGTAGTTTCTGGTTCCTTGGGCTCCCAGAGGCTGACCCATTCACTAGAGCTTTAAAGACAGAAATGCTTAGACTGGAAAAAGCTTTCACTGAAGTGTCTATCCCATTTCAACGAAGCATAAGCAGCTACTTTTGTGAGGCATGGGGCTGGGGAGGAGAGTAGTGGTTTGAGGGCATTAACTTGTTTTATCCGTTGGGGATGGGGGCTGCAGCTGGACCTACAGAGGAAACCAATCAGATTCATCTACTGAAATACTCCAACCACCGTTCTTATTACTTCAGACTTTAAATCCTTCATGTGAGTGTGCATTTCAAGCTGCCAACCGGCCCTTACCAGTTACTGCATCTTATTAAAAGAAACACTCTCATAATCAATTCCTCTCATTACCTTGAATTTTCTCAATTTCTGCCAAGTCACAATTTGATAATCACTTAGGCTACTATTTATTGTGCCCACCAG
The DNA here is from genome assembly GCA_004027955.1 of Chaetophractus vellerosus. Lineage (NCBI taxonomy): Eukaryota > Metazoa > Chordata > Mammalia > Cingulata > Chlamyphoridae > Chaetophractus > Chaetophractus vellerosus. The sequence goes on from PVKH010015571.1 coordinate 4,128, forward strand.
TCACTCACTACTGGGCACAGTCACACACTTTTTGGGTGTCTTTTTCTAGGCTAATCTAGCTCCTCTCTGCACACATTTATCTCTTCCAACGCAGCACAGTACAATGGTTAGGTTTCTACTTACTGGATTACAGTTACTGGTCAGTCTTGTCTCTGAGAATAAACTCAGATCACTTTATAAAGAGTTTTATCTTCAAACTCTTCAGTGCCACAGTTAGAGGTGGAATCTCAGTGTCATCTTTCAGCTTGGTGATCACAGCCATAGTGCAAGTAGGTTTTACTAATTTAATTCACAGAGAACAAACTTCTATCTCTGGTAGCTGCATTATTGGTTGGGTGTCATTGTTAACCTCCATAAAACCAATGGTATGGATACCCTTGGGGGGATCTTGGCAGGTTATCCAGCTATGGTGTCTCAGCTTCAAGCCTAGCCTTCCATTCTCTATCTTGTGATAATGGGGCTGAAAGCCTGCAGACTCCTTGGCCATCTGGCTTCCTGTTTGGCTCTGCTGCTATGGGAGTCTGAAAGTTTGGAGGAACAGAGAAGGACTTGCTCCTTCCTGTTTGCCTGCTGATCCTGTCCTCTTATTTGAAAAGGAAGCCACTCTTAGCCACTTGGCTAATGATAGCAAAAGCTTTTAATTTTTATTTCCATTCATCCTAAATGTTCTGGCTTTTTGCAGAAAGCACCAAAGTTCGGGAAACCTGGCAGGCCTAGAATCAGGGCTTTATGGGACCTGAGGCAGGAAGTGTCAAACGATGATCTGCAAGTCAAAGCCAGCCTGCTGCCTAACTTTTTAAATAAAGTTTTATTGGAACATGGCCACAATCATTCATTTCCATATTGCCTATGGCTGCTTTCATACTACCAAGGCAGAAATGAAGAGTTGAGACAGGCCATATGTCACAAAATGCCTAAAAATATTTATTATTGGCCTTTTATCAGAAAAAGTTTGCCATCCCCTGATCTAGAGGGTAAGAAATCCTCACTGCTACCTTCAGGAAGGTATTAGATCCTACCCAAGCCCCTTCCCATCCACTCTGGCTGTTACAGAAGATCTGTAATTAAACCAAACAGAGACCTAATGGACAGCGACACAGTAGGGACAAGGATGAGGTAAAAATCCCTCTGTTTTACTCAAGAAAAAAATCAGCATGGGTTATTAATGGCAGTGATGATTCTAGGAAAAAGGAGAAAGAGTGACTCTTTGATCTTTCAAAGGCCACAGTCATCTCAATCAGACAATACTTCGATAGCCAAATACAAGTACTTTCATCCATCTCCCAAATGTACAGTTTGATTTTGAAGCACCCAGCAGCTTTTCATCTTTTTGATCTCTTAAAGGGATGCATGGAAAGTGAAACCCTCCTTTCTAATGCTCTCCCATCTCCCAGAAGGAGAAAATCAATTTATCATCAAGTTGTGTGTGTGTATGTTTTTAAATACTTATTGTACATTCAGTCCTAGGCTGGGCAATGAACAGAGAAGGACTCAAAGAATTTAGAACATGTGGAACTCACCTGTAGGAGCCTGAAATCTGTATAGCAAACAAGACCTACACACCTGAAAAGGGGGTGGGGCAAGGACTGTGCTCATTCATTCATTCAGCACACATTCACTAGCTTTGAGGAAAGCATGTAATAATGCTTTCTGTCCTCAAGGAGTTACTAATCTAGTATGGAGGTGACAATTCATTAGACAAAAGCATTATGAAGCCATTTGATTAGTGCTGTAAAAAGTACACAGAGGAATAAAGAAACAACTACTATCCTAGAAGGATGGGGGATTTTTGCAGAAAAGATATTGGAGCTGTCTTAAAGAGGCGTGGGACTTTGCTGGGGAAAGCCCAATAGGCAGAGGGAAGAGTATCACTGTTTCAGGATGCTCCCACATAGCCCCCGACAACCACAGCCTCCATGGGGACCCAGGCGAGGGAAAGGAGGACAGAGCACTGTACGGCTCAGTGCCAACTCAGGGGCGTTCCCTGGCTTCATGATTCCCACCAGCGGAGGAAGGGGAACAGTGATGCCTGAAGTCAGACTCAGAGTAGCACACCGGCCATGCCCTTGTTTACAGTGACAATCTTTTCCAGACCTGCATCAGCAGCAACCTCCCTTCTCTCTCTGTACCGATCCACATCCTACCACAAGCGCAAAACAGGTCAAATATCTCCAAAATGCTAATTTAACCCCAATTTGTGCCCTGGAGGTGTTGGTCTTCTCAGAGTTCACCCTCGTTTTCTGTCCTTGATGTGCACTGGCTAAACCAGAGGCCAGCAGCAGCAGCATCTGGGAGGGAATTTGTGAGACCCACAAATTCTTGGTCCCCATCTCAGACCTATGTGCCAAAAACACTGGGAGTGGAGCCCAGCAATCTGTGTCTTAGGCACACTAAGTGTGAGAACCACTGGGTTAAACAGCCCCTGATGCCAGGGAATACTGCTCAGAATACTAACAGGTCTCCTCTGACATCTAACAAGAATAGATAAGGCCAGCCCGTTAGAAATGAGAAAGGAAATAACTATGATTCTAATGTTGTTTCAAAGACAAAATGGTTTACAGGCTTCACTGGATGGTCTTACCCATAGACTAGACAAAACAAGGTATTTGAAGACTGCAGAATAGTGGCAAGTATGACAGAAATGAAATTAATGGCATATCCCAGCCCAGACAACTAATTTGAAAAAAAATCTGTCCTTATTACCAGTTGATAATTCTAACCAAATTTTCAGATATCAGCTGGTAAGGGGTGGAAATTAAGCCAATTAAGAACAAATCCATCACACTACCTGGCATCTCAGAGTTTTAAAGGATAAGAACTAGAAGACACAGCCAGTTATCTGACAGCCTGAGATGGGAGATGTGACTGTCATGAAATTAACGAAGAACCCCTTTGCCAAGTGTTAAGCAATAGAAGTGAACTGAAAAGTTGCCAACCCTGAAAATAATGCTCTTTCCTCAATCTCTCCATACAAAATTGACTCTGTCTCCTTAAACTCATTTCTGGCATGTTAATTCCTTCCCCCACCCCTTGTTTGTGGTTTATAGAGGCTGAAGAATCCATGTCCAGTGGGATAACCCAACTGTGACAAATGGGCCAGTGCCCAATTCAGACATGACGCATCCATGGGGGTCTGGGAGATTCAGCTCTGGCCCACAGTTTATTCCTTGTTGAACCAGTTAAGTCAGTTAGTAAACAATGAAGCATGTCCTAGCAGTGAATCTCTCAAGGCGGTTGTTATAGTTTATGTTTGTATCCAGACTCACTTAGAAAGAGAATGCCCTATAAAAGCCCCCTGTTCACTCAATGAATAATATCTGCTATGACATGTTCATGAGGTAATTAATGGCAAGAATCTAAGCATGAGGGCAAGAGTGATATCATTTGCAAATAAATCATTTGCATTTAAATAGCCTTTGAACCATTGGTCTAATAGAACTGGATCAAAGTTTTTTTTACGTTACCCTCTCAATGAACTAAAAACTGACTGAAAGGAAAAAATAGCCTGTTTCCATTTCTGAAGGAAAAAAAATTAGAAATTCACACTACTCTCTGATGAATTTTCTACATGGAGAAACACTTGTCTGCAGTAATAATTACTTAGGCAAGAACAGAGCTAGAGAAAAAGGGGCATCAGATCTTTAATGAAATGACCAAATACCTCTAAAGCATTGGTGCAGAGCAGAGCACAGCAGCTGTTTTTCATATCAATAGGAAAACAAGGATTGATCTTCCTGAGCAGGAGGGGGAGTGGTCCCAGAGTTTCAGAAGATAAGGACTCCAAGAGGTGCTCCCTTCACAGTCCAGCCCTTTGTATTCAAGTTCCTGTCCTTGGACATGGAAGTTTGAGATGAGGAAGACAGGTATAAGATGTGTAATTACCCAGAAAATTCCTGGGCAGATGGGCACAGGGAGCAAGGCAAAGTGTGTGTGTGTGTGTGAATGCAAAATGGACGGAAAGCCTTCTTTCCTGGGGTTGGATAAAACTTAATTCTGACACAAGGGGAGAAGTTTGATGTGAATAGTTGACGCTGGCTAAAAACATTTTACCTTGGCAACTAATGTAATGATGGCATCAACAAAGCAAGCCACTTCAGTGACCAAATCTTGGGCAGTCAAGGAAGGGGTAAATGCCTGGAAAGTTGACCACAATCCCTACACACACACCCCCTGGGGCATAGTTCAGTGCTGGCAATAATGATGTGCAGAGTACTCTGCACAGGATTCTTGCCCTAGTGACTGACTGACTGCTGGCCTCCTCTTCACAAACAGCACTGCTCCTGCCCTGGCCATCTGGTGGCCACTTAGCAGAAACGAAAGACAGGCAGCTAATCCCTGGTTCAGATAGACTCTGGCAAGCCCTCTGGCTATGATCCCAGAGATGGAGAGACTCCAGACCCCACCTTCATCCTCAGGACTTTAAAACACCAAAGGGGCCCATCAGGAACAAAAAATTGCATCAAAGGGGACAGATGGCCACTGCGGTGAAGGGGATGGCTGCCTCTGCTCAGTGCCAGCCAACTGCTGTCAGGTGGAAATGCCATCCCAATGTTGTCAGATGGCCCAACTTCCCAAGAAAAGCTAACGAATCACAGTTTCATGTAAAATTTCATGAGTTTTAATATTTCCCAAACCTGTGCAGGCCACAAAAACACTGCTCCTGTGGGTTCACCAGGTTGTGATCTTTGTTTCACTCCATTAGGCTGCAAATCCCTTCACTGCAGAATCACAAATCCAAAGCTCCAAGTCAAAGTGCCCTGGGGATTGAAGCCTGTTGCTTTTTCTTGGGAGTTGAGGAAAAGGGAATGAAGGACACTTGTCGGAGGCTCCTGACAGGGATATTGTGAATTGCAAGATCAAAGAAAGCCAAGAGTAGGGATTCAAGAAGACAAACTCGGAAGACTTGACATTTCACCAAGGACCAGTCCTCAGCACAGGAATATTTTTTTTAATAGCCATTATTTTAATGTGACTGGTGACAACGACAACACTCAAAACCACTCTTGCTGTATGTGTACGTGTGAGAGAGAGAGAGAAAGAGAGAGACAGAGAGAGAATGTGGGCAGGGTGAGGGGATGGGCAAGCAAGAAAAATTTTACTAGAAGCCCAGAGGTCTGCTTTGCAAAGTTTACTCTTCCAGGTCAGTCCCACTCTTCACACCCTCTCCATCAAATCCAAACATGGCACCAAGGGATTGTTACCAAGTGCCAACTAGCGGTGCATTTGGACAAAGACCTTGACCAAAAGGGGAAAATATTAAATACAAATGAGTTTTTATAGCTAAGAGATTTCGAAATGAGTCAGGAGGTTATTCCAGAGGTTACACCTGTCTCAGGAGGATCTCGCTGACTGCCACAGTAAGCAGTGTCACAAGCAGTGCTGCTCCTAAGGGCTCTAGAGACATCTGGGCACTATGCACAGGGCAGACAACCCCAGGAAATCAGCACCCCATCTGGGGCCTTACCTTAGAGTATATGACCTATCTCCCCAATGTATCAGAGTTTGACTCATTTATAATTTTCCCACACATTATTCTTCTGCCCTTTTTATTTGAACCTATACTTAGTACTGTACCCATTAAATATATGGCCCAGAGACTTAAATCTTCTGGCTGTTCATATGCCAGTTGAGCTCTGAATCTCAGCAGAGTTGCAGCCAACACCCACTCTCCAGTTCATCAGACTCACCCACAACAACTAACAAAAGGACAATGATGGAAAATGTCCATCCCAAAAAACAGAGAGCATCTACAACTGCAAGCAAGGCAGTTCCACCCATCCGCCCCTTGGGATCTAAGCCCCTCTAAATAGAAACAGAACGGGTATCACTACCCCAAAATCCTCAAGATTGAGGAATTAACAAACATAAGGGGGGAATGCAACTATGGACTAAAGTAGACTTATTATTCTAGTAATGGAAGAACTTTTAACACTGATATAAAGGCAGTGGTCACCAAAGGTTCTGAGGGGAAGGAGAGGGAAGAATAGGTGTAACATGGTGCATTTTTGGGACATTGGAATTGCTCTGCATGATACTGCAATGATGAATTCAAGCCATTATACATTTTGTCAAAACCTATAAAATTGTGCAGTGCAAAGTGTAAACCAAATGTAAACTATAGACCATGGTTAGTAGCAATGCTTCAATATGTGCTCATAAATTGTAACAAATGTACCACAGTAATAAAAAATGATGTTGGGGCCGGCCGTATAGCCCAGTGGATAGGGAGCCAGTGTACCACATGGGATGCCCCGGGTTCGGTTCCCGGGGACCTCTCCTAGCAGGCAGACTGCCTTGAGAAGAGCAAGCCACCATGGGCGGGCAGAGCCGCCGTGGGCAGGGCAAAAAGCTGCCACGGACAGGGCAAAGCAGCCACGGGCAGGGCAGGTCACCCGCAAAGAGAGCGCAGCCAGCCACCTGTGAACTGAAGCGGAGCCGGCCGTGAGTGGAAGCAGAAGCCGCCCACAAGCAGGGCAAAGCCGCCTGCGCGGTGACCGGTCTCGGTGTGTCGCCACAATGGGGGAAGACAAAGCGGACAGAGAGGAACACAAGAATGGACACACAGCAAGAGCAAGCAGAAAGGGGGGCAGGGGGGAATGTAATAAATAAAAAATAAATCTTTAAAAAAAATGATGTTAATGGGGGAATTGCAGGGCTGGGGTGGGGTATGAGAATCTCCTATATTTTCGATGTAACATGGATATAATATAAGTCTTCTTTAAAAATAAGGTAAAAAATAAGAATGTAAAAAAACATGGCTATTGCCATTCTAAACATGAGGCAAACATTAATATTGAGGACATTAATTGACATTTTATTATTTAAAAGATGGTCCAAAGCATCCGTTCATATTTCTTAAATAGGAATGGAAATTGTCAGGAACAAAATTTGATGAAACAGATAAAGAAATCTAACCAGCTACTATGGCTGCTGGCTCTGTGCAACTCACTGGGGAGTTGTACCCAGGGCACTGGCAAACAGGGAAGTTTTACTGAAATCCTACTCTGAGACTGTAGCCTCTCACTGGAGAGGGTTCTGTTTATTTTTTCATATAGAAGTTGGCTTCAAAGGAAATTTTTTGCTTTGGTTTTCCTTTGGGTAACGAAAAAGGAGAGAACAAAGGGAATTCAGAACCTCTTTTTTGCCACAGGCCACTAAGTAGATGATCTAAGTTCAGAAGCACCAGTGAAGAAAGTACCATCAACTCCTCTGCATCCCTAATGCTGCTCTTGACATGGCAGGCACAATCCCAGCACTCCTTCTCCAGCCAGCACCAGGAGGAAGAAGGTCCTGTCTCAGGGCCAGGAAGGAACTTGGCCCAGCAAGGTTAAGAAAGGAGGCCAAGGTCCCTCAGCAGGTTCATAGCTCCAAATTCTGTTCCACGTTAATGTTGAGAGCAGCAGCTCTGGCACCTTTTAGCTCTGTGACTTGGGCAAGTTACTTGACCTCTCTTTGACCCTGTTTCCTCATCCATAAAGATAATAACAGGATTGCCATGAGAATTAAACAAAATAATGCACATACCTGGCACATTGATCACTGAATAAATGTTAGCTAGTTTTGCTACTATTATTATCATAGAAATTAGCACTTAACTGCATACTTTCCTGGTTTGTTCTCTACTTCGTAGATAAATTCCTTTATAGGGCAATTGACATTGTGCCTTCTAAAGAGCACTGATTTAGATATCAGAAGACCAAGAGTTTATGAAGCTTGTTGACCAGATAGCATTGGCCAAGTCATTTCACTTTCTTGAATCTCTGTTCCCTTTTCTGTAAAATGGAGATAATATCTGCCCTTTAGACTTTATAGGGATTTGTTAAACTCTACATTTGAGTTATTCATCCTTAACTAAAAAGCATTACATAGATCTCAGTTATTTCTATTCTCCTTTTCTGTTTTACCTCATCCTTCTTGCTTCTCCTCATCTAGTACCTGTTACAAATGGAGGGCAGCCATGTACTCCCATCCAGAACAGACCTGGGATGCCCTAGCTTAAACCATAATTATATTAGATATAAACCAAATAAATAATAATAATGATAACAATGAGAGCTTCCATGAATTAACCATAATTGTCATGATGTTATGAATTAAAAAGTTCATAGTAATTGTAATGGTCATTGGGTAATAAGCTAGAAAACAAGTGCGTGCAAATGGATCCATGAGGAAAGGGGCTGGAGGACATGGACAAAGACTGAGCTTCTGTGAGTGGAAATGGAAAATTACAAGAGCATTGCTCCAGCCAAGAAAGGATTCCAACAGAAACAACAACCAGAGAGAATGCTTCTACAGACTGGCTTGGAGTAGAATGCACAGGACCAGACTCAGATAAGAAGAACAGAAATAAACTGATATCAGGGTACTTCAAAGATGGGGATGCCTGGGGTGGATTCCTCAAAGTGGATAGAACACTACAAAACTACCCAATGAGCTACTGAGGCTACACCCAGGGACCCTGCCCTTGTGAAGGGTGTGTGCAGTGAGCCAGGTCTGAATTCTGCAAATGATAAGATTCTGAATTTTGGAACAAACTCAAAAAACTGAACTTCCCTGGTACATTCCATCTACAGAATAAACTCAGATTGACCCTTTCTCTCTAGAGCTGCGGAGATGGCTAGTCACAATATAAACTCACCAATCAAGGCCTTACTGACAACATGTGTTAGAAGGAAGTGAACGTGTATGTGTGTCTGTGTGTGTATGTACACAGATTAAGAAGATGGACTTTGTCAGAGACCTAGGTTCAATGCTGCCACATTTTAGCTGTACTTATCAGACAAGTACTTACCCTCCTTGGCCTCAGTTTTCTCACTTGTAGAACAGGAGCAATAACAGAACCTACCTAATGGAGTCCTAATGAGGATCAAATGAGGGGACAGATGTTTAATTCTTAGCACAGCGCCTTATATATGATGAGTGCCAAATAGTGTTTTTAAAATTAATGTTATTAGAGTAAGATTAAGTGATGCAGCAATTAATAAATCAAATGTTCTTTACTCATAATTTCACAACTCTAGGTGTATATATTCTATTTTTCCTGAGATTCTGTATTAGAAAAATCATCTGCCTTAAACCGAAAGGAGAAATAGACATCTCTACAATAATAGTTGGAAACTTTCATACACCACCCTCAGCACTGGATAGAACTGCTGGGCAGAGGATGAATAAGGAAACAGAGAGCTTCAATAATATGATAAATGAACTACACCTAACAAACATTTATAGAGCATTACACCCCAAAACAGCAGGATATACATGCTTTTCAAGTGGTCATGGATCCTTCTCCAGGATAGACCATATGTCAGGGTACAAGACCAGTCTCAATAAATGTAAAAAGATTGAAATTATACAAAACACTTTCTCTGATCATAAAGGAATGAAGCTGGAAATAAATAAAGGATGAAAAAAGGGAAAATTTAAAAATATATGGAGATTAAACAAAACACTCTTAAATAATCAGTGGGTCAAAGAAGAAATTGTAAGAGAAATAAGAACACATCTTGAGAAGAATGAAAATTAAAACACAACATATTAAAACCTATGGGACACTGCAAGGGCAGTGCTGAGAAAGAAATGTATAGCTCTCAATGTTTACATTTAAAAAAGAAGAAAGAGCTAAAATTGAAGACCCAAAGCACACCTGGAGGAACAAGAAAAAGAACAGCAAACTAATCCCAAACCAAGCCAAAGGAAAGAAATAATAAAGATCAGAACAAAAATAAATGAAATTGAGAACCCCAAAAAAAAAAAAACAATAAAGAGAATCAACAAAACCAAACGTTGGTACTTTGAGATAAAATCAACAAACCCTTAGCTAGAATGACAAAGAAAAAAGAGAGAAGATGCAAATAAAACCAGAAATGAAAGGGAGGACATTACCATTGACCATGAAGAAATGAAAGAGATCATAAGAGAATACTATATATACCAAAAAACTAGACAACACAGAAGAGTTAGACAAATTCCTAGAAACACATGAACAACCTACACTGATCTTAGAAGAAATAGGAGACCTCAACAAACCAATCAGAAGTAAAGAGATTGAAACAGTCATCAAATCCTCCCGAAGATGAAAAGCCCAGAACCAGGTGGCTTCACAGAATCCTACCAATCTTGCCTGCTTTGGTAGGACATATACTAAAATTGAACAATACAGAGAAGATTAGCATGGCCCCTGCACAAAGATCTCATGCAAATTCATGAAGCATTCCATTAAAAAAAAAAAAACACTTATACACCACAATCAAGTGGGTTTAATCCCAAGTATGCAAGGGCTTTTCAACACAGGAAAATCAATTAGTGCAATAAGCCACATTAATAAATTGAAGAAAAATCACATGATCCTCTTGATTGATGCATAAAAGGTATTTGACAAAATACAGCATCCTTTCTTAATTAAAACTATCCAAAAGACAGAAATGAAGGAAGCTTTCTCAATATGGTAAAGTGCATATATGAAAAACCTACAGCTAGCATTGTACTCAACAGTGAAAGACTGAAAGCTTTCCCACTGAGATCAGGAACAAGACAAGGAAGGATACCCACTGTTACCACTGTTACTCAATATTATGCTAGAAGTTCTAGACAGAGCAATCAGGCTAGATAGAGAAATAAAAAGAACCCAAATAGGAAAGGAAGAAGTAAAACTTTCACTATTTGCTGATGATATGATCCTATATCTAAAAAAAACCCTGAAAAATCCACAACAAAGCTATTAGAACCAATAGACAAGTTCAACCAAGTGGTGGGATACAAGATTAATATACAAAAATCATTAGCATTTCTGTACACTACTAATGAGCAATCTGAGGAGGAAATCAGAAAAAAAATTACATTTATCATAGCAACCAAAAGAATAAATATTTAGGAATAAAACTTAACCAAGGACATAAAGGACCTGTATTCAGAAAACTATAAAACATTGCTAAAAGAAACCAAAGAAGACTTAAATAAATGGAAGGACAGTCCGTGTTCATGGACTGCAAGACTAAATACTATTAAGATGTCAATTCTACCCAAACTGATTTACTGATTCAATGCAATCCCAATAAGAATCTCAACAGCCTTTTTGCAGAAATGGAAAAGCCAATTATCAAATTTATTTGAAAGGGTAAGGGGCCCTGAATAGCCAAAAATATTTTAAAAAGAAGAAAGTCACTTCCTGGCTTTAAAGCATATTACTTAGCTACAGTGGTTAAAAACAGCATGGTACTGGCATAAAGATAGACAGATTGACCAATGGAACTGAATCAAGAACTCAGAAATAGATCCCCACATCTACGGTCAAGGTATTTTTTGCCAAGGTTGTTAAGTCCCCCCAGCTGGGCCAGAACAGTCTCTTCAACAAATGGTGCTGGGAGAACTGGATACTCATATTCAAAAGAAAGAAAGAAGAGCCCTATTTCACACCATATACAAAAATTAACTCAAAATGGATCAAACATCTAAATATAAAATCTACAACCATAAAACTCCTAGAGGAAAATGTAGGAAAACATCTTCAAGATAATGTGGTAGGTGGAAGCTTCTTGAACTTTACATGCAAAGCACGAGCAAAAACAAAAAAGTAGATGAATGGGACTGCCTCTAAATTAAACACTTTTGTTCTTCAAAAGACTTTGTCAAGAAAGTAAAAAGGTAGCCCATTCAGTGGGATAAAATATCTGGAAACCACATATCCGATAAGGGTTTGATATCCATGTTATATAAAGAGATCATACAACTCAATGATAAAAAGACAAGCAACCAATTTTTTTAAAATGGGCAAAAGACTTGAACAGAAGTTTTTCTAAAGAGGAAACACAAATGACCAAAAAGCACATGCAAAACTGCTCAATATCATTAGCTATTAGGGAAATGCAGATCAAAGTTACAATGAGATACCATTTCATACCCTGGCCATTATTTTAAAAAAA